>JACJUY010004089.1:46988-66626 GCA_014220935.1 Platorchestia sp. MABIK | reverse complement strand
AGTACCATTACTTTTATTTTCTAACGTATGTACCATTGCTTTCATTTTCTAACGTAAGTACCATTACTTTTATTATCTAACGTAAGCATCATCACTTTTATTTTCTAACGTAAGTACCATTACTTTTATTTTCTAACGTAAGCATCATCACTTTTATTTTCTAACGTAAGTACCATTACTTTTATTTTCTAACGTAGGTACCATTACTTTTATTTTCTCACGTAAGTACCATTACTTTTATTTTCTAACGTAAGTACCATTACTGTTATTTTCTAACGTAAGCACCATTACTTTTATTTTCTAACGTAAGTACCATTACTTTTATTTTCTAACGTAAGTACCATTGCTTTCATTTTCTAACGTAAGTACCATTACTTTTATTTTCTAACGTAAGCATCATCACTTTTATTTTCTAACGTAAGTACCATTACTTCCATCCCATGTAACCGTTGGATTGAAAAATCATTTGCCTGTATTTTCGTTCCAATTCGTGGTAATTTGTTAATACGTGAACGTTCAAACGATACAAATGGCTCACAATTCCTGCTAAACTTTACTGTATAAATAAATAAGATAAGCTTTTAGGACACCCATATACAATACGGAATACAACGTATTTCAAGTAATTTCAATTCTCAAATTATAACGCACGTCTGCCATTGTCCCCATGCTCTTGTTTGCTTCCTCAGCTCGTGAGGACCCTCGGATGGCAACACTAGAAGAGGGAAGGTCTTCGGGATTTTGGTCGGTGTAGCGTGTAGGTGAAATTCGTTCCGTTCAGTGGAGCTCCGACCGTTGCGAAGGAAGGTGTACGCTGCAAGCGCTCCCTCTGACATCACTTGTGGCTGCTTGTTCAGAGCGTTGGAGCTACCAGCGTATCTTTCAAAATGCTATGTATCTTTAAGCTTTGATCGGTGTTTCAAGAATGACTTAAAGAAACATGATTCAAGAAGTGCTACCACGCAAACTTATCTCTCAAAATGATATGTATTTTTAAACTTTGAACGGTGTTGCAAGAATGATTGATGAAATTACATCCGCAGTGTTTGCGAAAAGTTTTTTGAAGATAGACTCAATGGAAAGCTGCTTTTGAATGACAGTGGAAATGATCTTAATAAAAGACTGCATAGAAACGTCGAAATTATACTGATCAATGAATAAAGTTTTAATTCTTGCGTAAAATTTCTAATAACATATTATAGTTCTAATCGACAGATGAATACATCTGGTTTTGAAAATGAGGATTAGTAGCAAAGCTTTCGAGTGCATAAAGGAAAGAAATTCATGAAATGTGGAAAATAAGCTGCAAAATTTGTACTTCTCTGTGGCCAAACAATTGAAACTTTGAACGTGAAAACTCTTGGCAGAATTTTTGATTTTAAAATTCTGTTAAAATTCGAATACTAAATATTTAAGCATTGTCTTCGAAATGTTAACAAAGACAAGACAAAAATTTCTACTAACATATGTAGATTATTGATATTATTAAACGACTAACTTTGTGATCAATCAGCCATGGCGAACTCTACGTACGACTCGAATAACTCTTCGGTCAGTAATTTCAGTTTTCTAATGGCTCCTACGCATTCAGAGTTTAATCATTCGGCCCCGGAAAACAGAACCAATAATGGTTCAGAATCCTTGCCCACTATCTTTCAATCGTGTGATCTGCTGGACCTCAATAAAGGCTCAGACCTGAAAGTGCCCATATATGGTTACGCTATGCCCGTGATCCTCCTCACGACAACCACAGCGAACACGTTAGTCGTGGCGGTTCTAAGTCGCCGGAACATGAGAACTCCTTCCAACACCATCCTCCTCGCGATCTCCTTAGCAGATCTCTTCACCGTCATCGTGCCAGCGCCATTGTTTTTCTACATGTACACTCTGGGACACTACCAAAACTTGCTCACTAATTCCCTGGCCTGCTACGCCTGGACATACCTCACTGAGGTGGTGCCCAACCTCTTCCATACCGCCAGTGTGTGGCTGTCCCTGGCCTTGGCAGCCCAACGCTACATTTATATCTGCCACTCGCCAGCAGCACATGTCTTCTGTACCCAGCCGAGAATTGTTAAAATTGTCCTTTTTATATTTCTAGCTGCTGTTGTCCACCAACTTCCGCGGTTTCTTGACTTTCAGTATGTCATGTTGCCGGTCGTTGAGGGTGGCAGTTCGGTTTGCTACTCCTGCTATGCGAAGTGGGTGTTCGACGTGGGGGATTCTGTTTACTTTCCAATTTACTTTTGGCTGCGGGTAATTTTCGTGCATCTACTCCCGTGTGCCTTGCTTCTTGCTTTCAATTTACTTCTCTACAGAGAGGTGCGACAAGCTCAAAAAACGAGGACGCGATTGTTGCAAGAAAACAACAGATCGGAATGCAAGAAATCTAGAGAGAACTGCATCACAATGATGTTGCTGGTCGTTGTGTCAATCACTACCGTCACCGAAATTCCTCTCGCTGTTTTGACGCTGCTGCACATCCTCACCAACACCGGCATTCAAATATTCTCAATAGAAGACTACGAATCGGTAGATAAATATTTCACTATCTCTAACTTCTGCATTATTTGTTCGTATCCGCTGAATTTTGCGGTGTACTGCAGCATGTCCCGCCAGTTTAGGGAAACGTTCGCTGCCCTTTTTTTGAACCGAAAAGGGCTAAGGCGGCTTCCGCGAGAGGATTCTTCCCGCTACTCAACCGTGAACGGGCACAGGACAAGCGAGTCGGTTCTCTGAGTAAGGAAACGGTTCCGGGGACGAACTTCGTCGAGACGACGCTCCTCTTCCAGCCGTCCTCCGGGCCACACTTCACCGACCGACCAAAATGTCCCGAGAATCGTGGAAGAAGACGATGCCACTGCCAACCCAATCTCTATCTTGAAAATACCTCCGTCGCCTTCGTCAGAAGTGGTGCAAACCGTCGTCATCTTGACGCACGAGGAGAAAGGCACCGCGAAAAAGCCTGTCAATTTCGGGCCTTCCGTTCATTTCGGAGACGATAATGAGACTGCAGACACGGAGTTGGTGGCAGTCATCAACACTAAGAATAAACAGTCAAAGCATTTCACAGAGACTACATTGTAATAGTTGAAAGAATCTATGATTGCGAAGGTTTTTTAAGCGCGTAGACTTACTGTACCCTAAGTTGGAGTGTGATATTTGTGTTAAGAAGAGATATTATACGGTGCTCTGATCTGGAAGACCAGAACATGGCATGAATAATGATGCGAAAATTTTCGCAGCTGCTACTCATTTCTGAGCAATTTTGTGAAAAAAGGGCACTCACGGAATGTTATTTACCAGTGCAGCTACATTGTGTGGGTCATTGTACATGAACAGCTGTGGTATGTACAAGAAATCGATGGAATCGAAGTTGGGTGACGCAAGTCGCTTGAAAGTCGCCTGAGTATTAAAATGCTTTCGTCGAAAGGAAGTGGTTGAGCAGGTCATTGACTTGCAAAACCTGCTGAATCCACTCCATGAATTACGATTTTTATGTATGAGTTTCTAGGAATGTATCATCCTGTTTCTTCTTCGCGTATTCATGCTGTGTATTATGTAAATAAGTTCAAACATGTTTATTTTTTCGGATAGCTGATTTATTGTAACTATTTTGTGACCTTTTGTACATACGATTAGGTTAATGTGTAACTCGGAAAATCTCTGCTTCCAACAAAGATTTAGTTATGAAAAATGTTTGGGTTTCTGCCCACGCATATGAGCCATTTAAAAAGGTATGAGAGCCAAAACGTCGCAATTATCTTTTTTAAGTGTATTCTACAGAACAAATGTAAGAAATAGTAATTAAACTCGACATGAAACTTACAAAATGGAAAAAATGGCGTTCCTGTTTGTCTAACAAAATTCCCTGTTGGTTTCAAAAGGCCTTGATCTAGTTTGAGCAAACAAATAATGCTTTTCGAAGGCTTGAAATTTTGTATGAGACTGAGTTCTAGAAGCGAGCAGATTGAGTAAAGCGAGCAGATTCTTTTGAGCGAGAAGATTCTGTTATGCCTAGTGTTTGAGATTTTATGAGCCAGTCAACAGTGGCTACGTCTGGAGTTGTTTGTAACGGAGCCTCTGCATGGAAGCTATTCGTTCCCAGTCTCTATCGCTAACGTTCTGATCAGGAAAGATGCATTCTCAATTCAAGGTGGAATAACTCATTCATTGGAGACTACCGCACGAAATAAAGAATAATTCAAGAAGTTTGAACAGTTTTTATTTTTTTGTTGGTGGAGAAGATATACTTCGTTGGTGTGTAGAAGTGGTTGGAAAGTATCAGCTGGTGTCAATGACCTTCTTTGTTGACACAGACTATAGATCACATCTTACTCATTGTGTTTAATTTCTAAGCTTTCATAATCTTACACATTGGTTATTAACGGTGTTGAATGTGTAGAATGATCTTTAAAAAAGGAACATGATGTTAGCTATAGGTAGACAATGACCTCGGACACTGTCAGTGTCCAAGAAATATAGCTCATTTTGTGAGTAAATATCATGCGTGTTTTAATGTTAACTTGGTAACGAAACTTTCTTTGTCAGGCGATAATTTGCGTCTTTGAAGGCAGAAACACAACACAATATTTACTATGTTGAACATTTTTCTATCATTGTTTAATTTCATTGTTGGTGAATTAAAAATGAAGAAAATAATATGATTTTACATCCACCGCCAATACAACACATCTCACTCAATGTGTTTAATTTCTTTCACAATCTTCCACATTTTTCATTAACGTTGATGAATGTGTGGAATGATCTATAAAAAAGGAACATTATTTTTGCCATATTTAGACTTTTTTTTTGGAAAATGCTTGGCTAAAGCTTTAACTCGACGTAGTGACGTCCTCACACTCGTATAGCCCAGTGTGATAAACACAAATCTGGCTGTACATTGCAGCAGGTTTAAAAATAAACACGAGGCATTTTACTGAAATATGTAAAACCTTTCATTGAAATATCTAAAAACTTTCACTGAAGTATGGAAAAACTGACCATTTACCCGGGGCTACAACCATATTTTTTAAATGGCTTTCTTTGCTAATTTCGTCCTTCTACTCTTAAAAAATTTAACTGTGTAAGCGCTAGTCAGAAATCCAGTCGAATCTCTTTCATGGAGTTCGGCATTACTTGTTACTGTCAACGAGTGTAGAGTTTTACTTATTGTATTGTGAACCTTTTTAAGAAATTTGTAGAATCAAACGCAACATAGAGCTAATGCAATACACAGTATTTAAGTGCTTCTAAAGAAGATCTCACGAACTGTCTAAAGATGACAGTGAGCTTTAACAACAGGTGACGCTTGTACTTTGGGGGGCATTTTGTTGGAGAGAAGGAAATGAATTTAATTTTGATTTTCTTGTTACTCTCGATGATTGCAGAATTATTTAATGCCTGACAGATATGGTGTAAAACATTAAGTTTTGGCTTGCTCCTCTCACGAAGCTGAGTATAATCCACTGTCCACTACATGATAATACACACAGGGTTGTTGCTTGGTTGGTTGGTGCGTCTCTCTGTCACGCTCATTAGGATGCTTAATGACCGTATCTGTGATCCGAGTTTCGCCAGCACCAAAGGACAAGAATATTTTAATCGCGGGTACAATTAGGATGGATATATTTATTTGTTATCCACGAGTGGAATATTTATCCCGTCATTTTAGACTGGCCATGTACACTAGCAGTACTGATAATACTCTTAAAAATATACTGATATTGGCTTGGTAAGGAGTCCCTTGGTTCTGAAAAGACATAAAATGCTCGAGGCTGAGAGCATGCCGGCATCGTGGACATTAGGAGATTGATGAGAATTTAATGACACAGATGCAAAGTTTGATGCGATTAGGGTTAATACATCGCTCACGCTGGCCAACAGAAGCAGCACCCGGAATTGGAAAAATTGATGAAGCGTTTCGATTGCTATGCTTCTGAAATTTTTGCTGCTTCATTTTATTTTTTTTTTTTGAGTTGATAAGGATGTTCATTACATATATATCTAAAAATCTGATATAGATAATAGGCGACCAAGTTGTTTTCAAATTTGCCCCATCGTTCAGAAATGGGTGCAAAATAAACTTGATGTTTTGGTTTGTCAAAGATGGCGCATATTTTGAGCAGAGAATGATGTACTTCAACATAACAGCCTTGGGAAGTTGACAAAATATTTTGCTACTGTACACGTAGTATACATTATCAAATAGTTTTAATACAATCTGATCAGTTTGATTTTGTCTCTCATTATGAAGAGCGGAGAGTATCATGTTGACTAGGTTTTCTTGGTACTTTCCGAAAACTTACTATGTCTGTGCAATTATTTTACATGAACTTATGCTCCAGATTGGTAACGAGACACACAAGGAACTTAACTTTTTTAGGCTTGTAGGGTTCGAAACATTAGCGTAGACCTCCATCCGATACCCGGACCTGATTTAACAATTACCTCGTTGAGTAATGTGAGGTGGCCACGTTGAATTACACAACAGTTGCGCAATTGCTAACTTCGAAATAGCAGTCGTAAAGCAAAGCTAAACTTCTGCGCAACGAACTTCAGATCAGCCATTGAGTTCATGGGGTTTAAGTAAGATAGATTAAAGCTCATTTTGAGGAGGAGAGATTTTGAGGGGAGTTTTATTTTTACTTACGAAGTGACGAGCTCATGTGTTACGACTAAAACTTCATACTCAAATGTCGTATAATAAAGCCAAAATCTGCTTGATATTTTATTGTCTCTGACTTTTTCATATTTTTATCGAAAATTATTTTTTGACGTATTTTCCGTAATTAAACTATTTGCTATTGGTGTTGCTTCGTTATTCCATTTTGGGATTTACGATGTGAAAGCTGGAATTATTTGATGCCACTTATTGATCGTGTAGAGGAGGCTATCAGAGGAGAATGTTAGTCCCATGTGTCCTGATCACGCCACTGCGCTGCGTGTTAGTTGCTATTTACATATCAGTAATTAATATGCCTAGTCCAGAAATTAGGTATCAGTTATCAGCTTGCCTTTATATCTTGTCAGTTATCATTAAACAATGATTTTATTATTATAACACCATATTGTGTATTTTACTATTACAGGACCATATTGTGACACTGAAATGTTCTAAGCATAATTAAGATTTATTCTTTGAGTTACATTTAAGTTTGAATTTTTACCTCCCGAAAAACGCACCTATCACGTCTCCTCAGTCTCTCATCATTAATTATCTAATTACAAATAATTTCATTCGTCATCTGTACAAAATTGCTTCTATCTTCCGGTATCAAAATAACCAATTATTTTTCTGGGCATAAATGGATTAATCACCCATAATCAAAGTGACGAATGCCGAATCACCCATTATCAAAATCCGTGCACACCACGAAAGAAATCTTCCATTACAAAAAATATGAATTTCCGAGGACATAAAGAAAGAAATCAGCCATTAACAAAATGACAAAATATTTTCCATGAACGTAGAGAGAGAATTTAATTTGGGTAAGACACCTCGGAGCGAGCGTGCTCACCTAAGTCTAATGCGAACATCACACGGACCTGCCATGACGAGCTCGTGCCGAAGAAGACACGAAAGAATTTATTTTTACCAGTCCATCCCCCTTTATTTGGAATAAGAAAGAAGACGAAATGAAAGAATTGCCGTTAGAATAAAAAAATTCAATCTTTTGAGAGTTGGTGAGGCCGAGTGCACACGGCGCGTCAAAAATGTATAATAATGTTCGACAAATCACATGACACACGTTCCTATATCCTAGGAATTCACGTGATATTCATTCCTATTCGAAACTGATGGATCAATACACTGGACATTGTGGAATTGATGAAGCTTGTATCACAGATACGCTCATCACACACTGCAGGCTGGTTTCGGACTGACAGACGGACAGACCCCCATCTTATTATGGTATAGATTCATGCCATCGATCTGTCTCCCCGCAATGCCTGCCACCTGGAACTTTTACAAATAAAATGTTGACTTGATTTATTTTCTAAGCCGTTGGTTTAAAAAGCTGGGGTTGAAGATCAACCACCACACTGCACTTAGGAGAAACTTGTTAAATTATTTTGTAGGCGGAACATATGGATTTATGTTTTAGGCGAGACATGTAGATGTTTTTTAAAGCGTGTGGATTTATTCATTTGACGAAACATGTTGATTTATTGTTTAGGCGGAACTGGTGGATTCATTTTTTGGACGAACATGTTGGTTTATTTTTTAGGACGAAACACGAAGATTTATTGTCTAGGTGAAACATCGATTAATTTTTATTTTACTTAGAGACGCCAAGTTCTTGTACGAAACTTTGATGCAATGATGGGATTTTTCTAGTGTTTATAGTTTTACAAAGTTCAAGAACGGCCAACATACGGAGTGTGAGAGGTGAGAGTAGCGATCACGATTTCAATAGAAGAAGCTTGTTATAGTTACGCTGCTGGGAGATTGGTTGCTGCAACTGATCAAAGCAGGCCAGCCAGCTTTCCTTGCCAGGCTCATCTGAAAATAGAAATGTTCGTCAGAGAGCAGTAACGCAGTACGACATTCAATTCCATGCAATAGAAAATTCAATATCGATCTCAAACCAATGTTCAAATCCCATACAATACAAAACCCATACCACACGCAATACAACATCAAATAGTGTGTATTCCGAAATTCAATACCACACGCAATACAACATCAAATAGTGTGTATTCCGAAATTCAATACCACACGCAATACAACAACAAATAGTGTGTATTAAGAAATCCAATACCACACGCAATACAACATCAAATAGCGGATATTACGAAATCCAATACCACACGCAATACAACAACAAATAGTGTGTATTCCGAAATTCAATACCTCACGCAATACAACATCCAATACAATTCGAGATTACGATACACAATACGCAAAACAATCCGATTAAAAAATGTAACCCATATTAGGAGTTAAAGTGATATTAAGTTAAGTTAAGAAAGAAAGTGAGTTGAGTGCTGAGAAAATTTCTCAATGAATTTTAGGTTTTTCTAAAAGACAAGTAATTTTTTTTAGAGTTAGATTATGGAAGATATGTTCGAAATTATATAATATTTTACATATACAAGCCAATCGAAAAAGTTCCTTCTAGTAAATAAGGAACTTTTAACTTTACTTGATATTAGTGAAAGTTCCTAGTGTTAATATCGTTTTGTATCAGTAACCAGTGTAGACTTAATAAATTTCCATTTATTAAAAAAGAACAAAATTTCTCTGCGTAGCACAGGCTTTCCAATTGTTGTGAAAGAATTCAGCTGCGTCCACCCACCAACTTTTCCCGAGAGTTGAGAACTTTTTGAAGGTTAAACTTGGAAATCGTGACTGCTGTTTTCGAAATCTTCACATTTTTCGCAAAATCAAACCAGTTTTTTTTTACGCTTTTGTATGAGTTTCAAAGTACGTCAAAATTCGAAACAACACAAAACGATGATGTGGCTGGGAAAATACAACGATGGGCCGAAGCATCTTTCCTGCATGCCATTTCGTGCAGTGTGTTTTGTGAAAGAAGAAATTGGTAGAAACAAAATTTGATTTTTTCAAATGAAACCTCACTTATGATAAAGGACAATCTAGTCATCGTTTAGATTTTGAGACGTAGTGCTTAGTGTACAAGCTGAAACTTGTATCCAACGTTTTCAAGTTCATGCGACTAAAATTATAAAAAATTGGGCAGGTAGAGTCTACTACAATGATCACTAACATGGGTCTGCCAAACTACTGTAAGTTTGCTCAACAGAGGAAGCTGCGATGACTCGCATAACTCCGTATAATAGAACAACAGCTGCACCTAGTTAGCAACCTAAAATTTATGTTTTCCAACTGCGGCTATAACTGATTTATACTGAATAGAAAGATGTTGATAAATCTTTTTTAAATGTTGAGGCTGCGTAAATTGCAACACGAGGTATGAAAATTGCGGCCTTTTGAACATCCTTATATTCACCACTAAATAAAAATACAGTTTATATGTCCTGGTGTTGTAAATCTCTTGTGCAGCTGTGAAGACGCGAGCTGTGAAGGCAATACTGTTGCATGATTGGTTACTACATTTGTGATGTTTGGGTGGTTAAGGTCGGTAATCTGATGTAGCGTTTGAGGTCTTCTTGTTATCTGGATATTTTATTGTTGAGTGTAATTTTCAAATTCCATGTTATTGGAATGTTTTACGAGCTAGGTACATGCTAGGCTCAAAGTGATTTCGACGTGCAGTGTGTGAGCAAGTTAGTTTTATGCTCTTTAACATCGTTCATCTTATCGAGTGTCTTAAAACCCTTTCTATTAGTGTCAAATTTATCGCTCGCCTCATTGACTTCTGTGTGATAAGGAACCCACAAAAAAACATTTAGATCATTTCCATATTGAACAATTTTCTCATTCACTGTTATGGACACATCCATTCTCCTGGTTACGTGCGAAAATTTGCTATAGTTTTGCTGATAAGAGCCGTCGCCTCCGTGCCAGATTTCATGTTCCATTCCAGGATTCCAAGCGCCGGTCCCCTGTGACTGGAGCTGCTTTCTATAATTTTCCTCGGTGCATAAAACTTTAGCGCCCAAATTACTCGAAATTGTTTCCAGCGGCTGCAGACTCGCATCTATCGTGCTCGGACTGTGCAGAACTTTGTGACTTGCGCTGTTGCGTGTGGATTACATTCTGCATGTACTCGGAAAGTAACTGTGTATGTGTTAGCTTGAAAAGTACATATCGTTGGCAGGAATGTGGATGCATTTCGTGTAAAGGAAGTATGAGCTGTGAGTACAGGGGCTGGAGAGAGTGTGTTTTTCTCTCATGATAAAATGATAAATATTTTTGAGGTGCATCGGCAATAGCGTTCGACTTTCACCCATCGATTTTCGAAATCCTCACTGTTGGACATTTTCACTGTTGGACTATGTTGAATTACGGAATAAATTCTTCGGTAAAATTGAACTTAAAGTTTTATGAATCAACGTGTAGTAATCGCGAACTTGGCGGCAAAAACCTGACTTTCACACACCATGTGGGAACAGAGTGGAAAAAGACGTGGAGGATGGAGAGCATGGGAACTGGTAGTCCTTCTCGAGAAAGAACTTATGAATAATCTTCCTTTGGCCTAAACCTGTGCTAATTCATAGTATACCAACCCCGAACAGCAAGGGGCTTTAGAAATATGTAAATGGGTGATTTTTCCCTTCATCAACGATCCTTCATTGTTTTTTGGCCCCTGTCTTACTCTGTTTGCTCATTTGCTTCCAAACCTTGTTTTCCTGTGGCTTTGATCTCCGTGAGAAAAACGGCACTTAAGCTGAACTGAACCTTAAATGAACTTGAAAAGACAAATTCAGTCGTAAGTAATTACCCCTTCAGCTCCTTAATACCTCGGAAAACTTAGGTGAACAAAGGTTCAAGCACGAAAAGAGCTTAAAATTTACCATTGAGACAAGACTATCAACGTCACGCGCCGAGTCATATTCCGAAAAGCCTACGACACAACACAGAGTAGAATTTAAGAAAACGTCATCTGTAAACTAATCTTTCTTTATTTCGGAGATGATCTTAATTTTCGCAGCAGGATTCTTTAGCGTGCCACATATTATAGAGGGCCCAATCTTGGTCGCAATTAATTTGGTGAGCGGCATCAAACTCATTCGTTCACCAGACAGTGATTTACGAACAGTATCGACTCGAATATCAAGTTCCATAACCCGTACACTGTAACCTCCTGTAGTATTTACTGATGAAAAGACCCACTGGTGTCCGTGAAACGCCGGGGAGAAATCCTGGCATAGGGTAACGTATGCATTTTTATTTATTATTATTTATTCAAGCACTTGGTCATAAAAATTATAGATGTGCAGCGTGTCGCGACGCAGCATGCGAGCCGCGTGTGGCGCCAGAGTATTTGAGCGACAGTACATTTAATCCCACCCTGTACATCTTTTCAAACTTAACTTTTTAAAAATCTCTTTTCAAATGAAGTGTCTGTGTTTCGTTGTTTGTGTTAGCGTGCCACGCGTGTCTATTATCTTCATTACCACATTGACGCAAGTTTGAAAAGCAAGTCGACTTGGTGAGACGTTGTATAAATGTGTTGATAGTGGCTTTGTGGTTCATTAATGAACTCGACATTTGAGTTTGCGCATTTTCTCAATGTGACCAACTGCAGAACATCCATCACGGCTCTGAGCCCCGCACCGTGACGCCTGTTCTCAACAGTTGTCACCATTATAATTTAACAGCATAAGTTATACTATGTGAATCAATTAAGCGTAACTGTTTTTGTCTGTTGATCATTAAATATCCTTTATTATTTCTCATGATAATCGTTCGCTCTGATGAAAAATTCGTGACTCCAGAATGGAGTTCAGTGAGATTGATACGTGATATCATTTAAACCGAGTGAATTCCACATTCCTCGTGCGTTTGTACTCATATGAGACTGTACATTTCTAAAGTACAATAATGACTGTGGAGTTAGCTTGCCTTAAATTTTGAAAACTGAAAATGAGGAAGAAAAAATGCTTGGCTTTTAATGAACAGCGTTGTGCTGAAAAGTTAGGAAACAAAGCGCTTCTCTTAATGTGAAATACTAGAGTATTTTTTGAGGTTTTTGCATGCTTAGATGAAGTACAAATCAAAGAGGAAGAGCGCTTATAGAGGTTACTTGCGATTGGATTATCCTCACTAAGAACCCTAACAGGGACCTCACATGGCAATCTCAAGATTGCCTTGTCTCTTGCGTTTCGCATTGCACGTCTCCGATAGATGTTGCTTTGTGTGTAGTGTGTCTTAGTGACAACAATTTGTTATGTGTCAAAATATCATTTACTACCAATAGAAAACGTCAAATTGTATCGAAGTAAATTAATATTCATAATTTATTAGCGTGAATCACTGTGTGAAGTGTTTCGTGTAGGCCTATGCTATTATTTTGATAGGATTAAGTGATGTGTTGTTGGTTCTAGTATTTTACCGATAATGTGTATTTTAGGCTATGATAAAATCGCAGCTGGTCATTGTGCATAGTTTAAAGAATGTTTACTGTTTCATAAGTTGCACCATATTACTGGTTCCATAGAGTATTTGGCATACCAATTGTATTTATTTACTATACATAATAAAGTGTACTCGGAACTCTTTTATTATTCAGTCCTTTTCTAGTTTCCAAAAGAAAAATTCATGCAGCTTACCATATCAAATTAATCCCACTTGACTGCAGCCTCGCGACAATTTCTTTAATTTATTTTTCCACTGAAAAAATTATTCATGTTGACTAGCTGTCACCTACGGAAATGTACATGCACATCTGGACACCAATGATAGTCCAGCCATCAGTTATGGCCTGGCTTCAAGATAGCATTTTCTACGAGGCTTAAATCCTCCGTACACTAAGTTTCAATTTTTAATTTAAATATTGGAGTTCGTTGATATTATGAGTGTGGTTATTATGGTTCTAATGAGTGCTCGAGTTGCTGTTTATGAACCTCCGATGTTCAGTTTCCTGCTCTTCTCTAAAATTCATCGCTATTTAACTTAACGGTAGGATATCTTGCTTTAAAGAAATAAAGGATGCGGAAACAATCATCAATTTGTTATTCCAATGAATAGAAATTTTGGAAAGTTACCACTGGATGAATCTCCGGTTCCACAGGCAAAAGACGAGGGTTGAATATGATGCTGAATCTGAATTTTTTTCCGCAGTTTGTAAATTATTCATATATCATTGATGCTCGAGAGCGATTTTTACGTTTGTTCGTTATACTCGTACAACAAAATATGTGATTATTAAACGCTTGGCATCAGTCACCGAATAAAAGAAAACATTGTCATCCGTAGAAGTTGTTTTTTCTTCTAGAATAGGTATCGATTGAGAGAAAAAGACTGTCACTCTGCTAAACGTCAGCGAAAATCCAACGCTAGGCACTAAAGTCACACACTGCTGGGTAGAAAGAGAAACAATGTTTCACCCTGTCACCACACGCAACATTGTCTCCAGAAAGCGAAGTCGAGGGTTGTAAATGAACAGCTTTCTGACCTCACACATCGACCGAACACGACTGCACGCCAGACTGATTCTTTAGACTTTCCGTTATTTGTTGAGCGACGCAGATCATTACATAATTTAACAGCGCATTCGTTTTGGTTTTTCGTCACCGAACAAATTGCTCGAGCTAAAAACTTCGCGTGGTCATAATGAAAGGTTCTGAAATGAAAGGACGGGACGAAATCAAAAAGTTTGTTTCTAAGTTCCACACCCGTACCCTGACTTCGATTTCAAAACTCTTGATCCTGTTTTTTTACGTCATAAAAAAGTTTTTTATCACAATTAGCAACCGTGGTCTCAAAGAAAGCTGTCACTTCATGATTGCATGCAAATAATCTTGGGATTGAAAAAAAGCGCCGCTGCATTAGAGTTACTGTGGTTTTTATAACATTTGAGTCTTGAGTTGAGCAAATGCGCTTTGCTTGTTATTGTTGGCGACTTGGCCTGTCGGCTCGAGCCCGCGGCGACAGAGTTTTGACGAAGCAAAGCACAGCTTTAATGGGCTCTTTCAACTGTCTGTAATCTGTAACACACGCAAACTCATGAATATTTTTATTGCATCTTCCGAGGTCAGAAAGGACTGACTGAGAAAAAGATAAACCCAGTCTAACTTTTCGCCGGAGCATGCATGTTTTTCGCTGCCTAAGAGATTTAATTACTTGGGCGGCGAAAAACATGCATGCAGGCGGCGAAAAGTTAGACTGGGAAAGTGTGCTCGGCTATGTACTGACTGTGATACTTGAATTTTAATAAGGCCAAATCCTTGATAGTTTTTGCATGACAACAAATTTGTCAATTTATTCCACTAGGAATTGATCGCCATTCAACAGAATGATTTGAACTAACACATTACTTAATTACTAATTTTTAGTAGAGAGACTATGAAAATGAATGAAATGTGTCCGCAACCGGATTTCAAAAAAATCATTGAAGGTTGCACTGATTTTAGAGCTCAACGACCAAAATTTTGATGTTGTGCACTTGGCTTATTATCGTTTACAGTGTTTTTTTTTGTAGACAGGTTTCTAAATTGTGTTTCACGAAACCGATTTCTTTCATTTGTAAAACGTTTCCAATTCATTTCATTTTTCCGATTTCTGGTCTTATTTTTCGAAATGAAACAAGCAAAGAGGAACTTGAATATTTTCATAATAGTAGAAGAACAACTTCTCAAGTTCATATTGAGCTGAGAGTTCACTGGAGTGAATTCTTCTGTACTCACTTTGGAGTCTACAAACAATCTTCGCGCATCACTGAGCACGGAAACGATTTTTCCACGCGTCTGGTCGCTCACCTGCCGTACTTTTCAGTTGCGGTAACATTGTTTTTTTTATAAATGATCATCGTTACAGCCCGTCCACGACCATTTTTGAAAATTCTGAGCCCCTCATAAACAAACGCTGGCTCTTTCCCCACACGTCCCTGCCAAAGAGTCCCTGTCTGTCTCATTAGGATCTGGAAAAATTTTAGCTGGAAAATTCGCCGAAAATGTTTAGAAACGCTGACACTGCTGCTGCCAACAAGCAAGCCCAGCTCGAAAATTAATGATAATGAAATTAAAATGTAAATTCTGAAGTTATGTAAATTGTAAATTTGAAGTGAAGTAAATTCGCTATTAGTGGCTTCGTGTTATTACATATTTCTTTGTTTTTAACTTTCCTTGTTCAGATGATATTGGGAACACGCCGATTCGAATACCTATAGAGGAAAAATTTGATATCGAAATGAGTTTTGAAAGTAAAATTTAGAGTGTGATATTTTTGTACATACAAACTGCTTTCCTATTTGAATAACTAGATATCTTTAGAGTTTATTTCGGATCAACAGTTCCAATGCTCAAAAAGACAATTTTGTATCACATTTTTGGTACCACATGTCTCCTAATAGAATATGCAAAATTAAAATTCCTATAATCATTTAAAAATAAGCAGAATGGACGACAATTTTTATTTTTCGTTTTTATGAAACATGTGTAATCAATTTAAAATAGCAAATGTACGAAAGCGACAGATGGTAATAGGAGAATGTAGTTGAGAGAAACATAAATAAACTTTTTCCAAAAAAGGACCAATGCAGCTGAACTGCTTTTATATAGGATAATTAGTTTAACTATTTTTTATGAGTGCTACCTGGCATAATTATATTTGCATCCTTTAATAAAGTATAAACGCAGAGTTTTTGTTCATTGGAATTCTGACTTGCTTTAATTGGCATCAAACTGATTAGTTTCAGTAAGTAACCCAATGCACTATTACGTGATATTGTCATCTACAAATTTATGACCTTAAATTATAAATTTACTAATCGACATTGATCAGCGCTGAAATTTAGAAAAGTAAATGGCAAAGTATCTTACGAGCAATCACGAATAAAATTCGTTAATTTTCAAAAGTACTCAATAATTCTCCTCGTTTTCTCTCATTCAAGCTACGGAACCTTGTTTTTTGGCCATTATGAAAACTGTAGGTGCGGCTGAGTACAAACAACAACTTACTGTCCGCCTGAGCGGAAGCGAGATTTCAGCAGCGTCTGCTGGCGTACAGTTCCCCTGCCAAGCTGCTGCACGGGGTTGGGTTTGTGTGATGTGGGACACAGAATCAGACAAAATTTGCTTTAAACTAACATCTAATTTAAAAACTTGAAACGAAGAAAATTCCAAGGAAATTAATCATATTTAATTGGAAAACGTTTCGGAGTCCAGCTTCATCATCAGTTCAAAATACAATTCATTGTGTCTGCAATAAAAATAGAAACAAAAATGTTGTAGACAGTAATTAAAACAGATCGCGAAAACAAAAACAAAAATAAAAGCATGTCATAAAAAATAGACGACAAAATTGCTGTTTAGTTACTATTTGCAATGGGTATGAACTATCGGTATTGTTGAGGGCCGGTTTACGTTTAAAAATATGTAACGACTCTAAAATCCTAAGGTCATATGAAGTTGAAGCTGAATCTAAGATTTTGAAGTCTTTGGAGGATATCGGTACGTTGCATTGTTCTGCGTGATTGCCAGACATCAATTTAATGTAACCAATCAATATTATGGAGCCCAAACGATCTGTTGTTTATTTATGAACCGTCGAACTTTTTACAAGCTTTAAATTTCAATTTAATCTAGCCAGACAAAGTTATGGGGCTGACACGATCTGTTGTTTCTTTCCGGAACGTCGATCTTTTTAGAGGCTTCACAGTTCTGCTGAAGTTGACACTGCGAGCTGTTTGATGACAGGCGCCGGCTAGGTTGTTGTGAGCCTTTTGAAGAAGACACGGACCGCTTCGGACAAGTTAGAATGATAGAAGGAAAGCTCTAATCAGCATGGTAATGAATACGGGAATGAGATGAGGATTGGAGAAAGATAAATGAATTATTCGAGTGAAACAGTCGAACCTCAAAAGGTTCTAGGAATGTTTTCTTTCTCAAGAAAATTTTACCCTTTGGCATTGTGCGTCTTGGATTACTGTTAGGTTGGAACGAAAGTAATGTTTTATTTTAGGGTCTATTGAAAATATGAAAAAATGCATGGCTTTGGTAAGATTTCATCACTTCCACGATGTGAACTGCCTGCGAAAACCGTATTTTATTGGTAAATTCGAGGATGTAAATGCCTCCCAAGTAAAATTATTCTGCTTCGATGTAAAATACAAGCTCAACAGTATTCAAATTATTGCCATGATCCAAGTACAGATTCAATCTTCTATTCAAGTTCATCTTAGAGACGATCAAGGTCAGGAAATCGTAGGCCGTAAAGAACTATTTCCCAATTAAGCTATTTCTGGCTACTTCTGGTTCAAAGAGTTGTCTCCCTGGCCCCGCACCTAGTTCCAAGCCCTGTATACATCAACATGATATGGAAGAAGTAACAGTTTTAATGTCATATTGACAGTGCTAACGAAAATTTTTAAAAATACAACTTCATATGTGTTAAATTGCTACTCTTTTTTTAACAAAATCTGTGCCAGGGAACTCCATTTGGGTTAAATTTTCACTCATTTGTAACAAAATCTGTGAAATGGAACTTCATGTGTGATAAATTCCCACTCTTTATTTAACAATATCTACGGAATAAAACTTCACGTGTGTTACAGTTCAACTCTTTATTTAATAAAATCTACGCAGTGAGTCTGCGCATGAGGATTGGTTAGTGTGACTAACTCTTTCCATTCTATTCCATTTCGAGACATGAGTGCAACTGGTGTGCGACATTTGGATAGCGACCAGAGAATGGGATTATTGCTGCTGCTTTATTCAACTCTAATCTCCTGTGAGGACCGCCGCTATTGTGATGAAGGATGACACTCTTCCAGGAGACAAAGGAGGGTCACATGCAGAACAAAGCAACATTCAAGCAGCCGTGCTAATTGTACCACAGATAAGCAGTGAATGGGGGTTATTGACGGTTCACAGCGGACAATTTCTTTATTATCACGCAGTATATTTTGCGCTATCTTTTGGTTGGAGTTAGGCTTCCTCTTGGTTGCTGGGCTGGTCTGTTTCTTGACTTATCCCGACATGGTAGCTTTTAAAGCTTACGTAAAGAAAAAATTTGTTTTTATCAAAAACATGCGAGTCCGAAACGCGTTCATCGCAACGAATAAGTATGAACGTGGAAAATTATTTCACGGATTCTAAGAAAAATTACATGAATTCATTGTAGTATTTCTGAAACGAAATATCTACTTCTCTCGAAAATACGGTCAAAATATTAAATATTTGGGTATAAGTTAACTGTACTCATTGTGTTCACCAAGTAGGAATTTATTAAGACCCATCAGTGACTTTCGCGTCCAGTTTTCAGTGAAATAAGTAAAGTCTTTTTGACACGCAGATAGTAAGCATGTAGTCTATGTTTCGTGAAATAGTAAGCATGTAGTAATAGTAAGCATATAGTAAGCATGTAGTCTATGTTTCGTGAGAAAACCGATTATGTTTGACACACTTTAGTGCAGGAACGCGTCAGCCGTAAGTTGATTCTGAAATAATGCAAGTTTATGCCGTGATTTTATTGGTGTTTATTATTTCTAATTAATGATATAACCAGGAAAGTTGGAGCACAATACTCACAAACTGCGAACTTTCATTGAAGCCACTTAGCCTGTGAAGCGCTGCTTAACACATCTCAGTATTCCCAGTCACGGAATTGTTCGCGAAACTTTTTAAAACAACACAACATCTGAAATCTACCCCAGAAATAAATATCACGTTCAAATGATGGCACTAAATTGGTCATTACATGCAAGATATAAACTATCCTTGACAAGCTCCTGGTGCACAAGTAGAAAAATCATGGGATTTCATATTTCAAAGATTTTATTTTTGTTATACGACTTTTTAAATGACTAGCTAATATCAACACGTGTGTGACTAAAATGCGTTGCCAAGCCAGGTGGTGACTTGGTTTTGTACAAAATAAAACTTCATTCCATACATTAATTTTTGATCATAAAATCTGGAATCTAGAGAGCCTGTGGGTGCGATGTGGTCTGGAATTGATGGTCTACTGCAGTAGCAACAGAATTGATGGTCTACTGCACTGGCAACAGAATTGATGGTCTACTGCACTGGCAACAGAATTGATGG
>JACJUY010004089.1:25796-37804 GCA_014220935.1 Platorchestia sp. MABIK | reverse complement strand
GATAGGAAGACTTCCATGGCAACCCTGCATTCTACAGCAGGTAGGAAGACTTCCATGGCAACCCTGCATCCTACAGCAGGTAGGAAGACTTCCATGGCTACTCTGCATCCTACAACAGGTAGGTAGACTTCCATGGCAACCCTGCATCCTACAGCAGATAGGAAGACTTCCATGGCAACCCTGCATTCTACAGCAGATAGGAAGACTTCCATGGCAACCCTGCATCCTACAGCAGATAGGAAGACTTCCATGGCAACCCTGCATTCTACAGCAGGTAGGAAGACTTCCATGGCAACTCTGCATCCTCCAACAGGTAGGTAGACTTCCATGGCAACCCTGCACGGGGGCAAAAAATTGTCCTCTTAAATTAAATTACGATGGAAAGAATTATGCGCCCATTATTTATCCTTCAAATTACTTCATCAATTCAGATTTATGTAAAATGTAATTGATAAATAAATACGACGTTGAGTTACCGCAGTTTGCAGCTGTATGGAATCAAATCGGATTTTATTGACCTGTTCAATGTACAATGACATTTAACATTCACTTATTGAGGTCTGTCATATTTGTCATGGTTTTCCAATTAAACGGCTGCGTTCCGGCCGGTATTTAATTTGAGCCGAGGGAGAGAATTTAATGTTCTTTTCATTAGGTGTAGTCGCTGTGGAGTCGTGCACGGTCAAATTACAATGACTCTTCAAAACACAAGTTGTAAATTTACATGAAAAGATCGCAAATACCTCATTCCTCAACTACGTTTTAGAATTTTGCTGTATTGGAACTCGGAAAAACATTTTATATGGGAAAAAAGCATGTAGTGATTTTTTGTGAACAGTTTCACATCGTTCATGAATTCAAACGTCCATTTAGACATGAAAGTGAACAGCTGCGCTGATGAACTTCCCAATCGGAAATTTATGCTTTTATTTTGCCTGACGTGATCGTGTTCCAGTCACTCGAGAAAAAGATCTAACAAAAAACCATCGCTCGCACACTCAATGCTGGAAAACATGAATAATTCATCTCAGAACTTTAGCCCAAAAGCTTTTTTCTGCTATCAGTTACAGAGAAATCACATATAAAAGCTCTCTATGGAAGCCTCGCTCAGCATACATTAATGGCACTCCTCACAATGTCGCGTCAATGTTTGACCGCGAAATGATGCGATGAAAATTGCAGGCCAGCGTGGCCTTTTGATTCGGTGACTGACCGAACAATTATAGGTGATTTGTTGTTGCGATTACATTGCTTTATTGTTGATATCGCATTACAGTATGATAACAACATGTACTGAGAATAAATAAAAATTTGTCAATGGGATTAGATTTTGATTTGTTGTTGCGATTGGATTACGATTTGTTATTTAAATTAGAATACGATTTGTTGTTGAAATTGAATTAGGAAAGGTGATATGCAAATTTGAATGTTTCTTTATGATGAAGATAATTCAAGAATTAACACTCTCAAATTGCCCAAATATGTAAGAATTTTTTATTGGATCACAGTATTCGAGTAGCAAAGTCGAGCTTTGACAAATATTGGTACACATACAACAATTAATATGTTGCATATTAGTCATGTTTAGTCGACATAAAAAAGGTAGAATTATCTCAAATCTAATTAAAATTATTCTGATTATTATGATTTTGATCTGTGGGTCTCAGTTACTTTTGACTGTCCACGTTCTGTTTCTAAAAATTCCGTGTGTCGGAATCCATCATAGGGCATATTTTGATAACAAACAGAACAACCTAAAAATTCTAAGGAAAGTAATCATATTTAATGGGAATTTTCCTCGTTTTTAAGTCATAATCAATTTTCAATTCAAGCAAACAGCTGACCCGCTCAGATAAATTCAAACAGAGCAAAATTCAGTCCAGCATTTCATAGCATTACCAGGTGACCCAGAGGTAACTGAGCCGTTTAATTTGTTACTTAAACATGAACTATGAACACTAGGATGAAGAAGCTTGTGTAATTAAAAATAGTTTAATGATTTATTAGCATTGTCTTTAGAATACAATGTCCTTTAAATGATGACCTTAGTATATAGTTATTTTTACTTTTAAGACGCACAGCTCTTTTTTTTTCGACGTTTCTATACCGCTCCTTAATACATCAGACTAAAGTTGAGCTTTTCATTTTAATTTTTTGTAAACCACTTAGATTTGTTGGTATCGTTACATAAACTTGGGACTTAATGCAGCGTTGCGAGAAAAAATTGTTCAGGTACAAATCTGGAGAATGAGGAGGCCAACAGGTTCTATCAAATCATGATTTCAAATGGTGTATTAAGCACCCTCTAACAATGCCATTGTTTCTTCTACCGTATTGGTTGTGGCTCCATCCTGTTGAAATAAATTGCTGTGTAATTCCTGTCGCTCAAGTTCTAGAATAAGAACTCTTATGTCATAGTTCGGTAACTTTCTTCAGTAGTTGCTTCAGTTGTGCCATGATTTGAAAAGTAAAAACCAAGCACACTTGAAGCAGTTTTTGGACACTTCACAGTCAGAAGAAGGAAGTACAGTCGTCTTTCTTGAATTTTCTGGGATCAAGTTGTACAGAGCCATAAAGATATTTTCATTTTAAAATAAATGAATTTCAACTTAATGGCATTCATAATTTTTGTTTTCTTAGCAAATTTTATCAGTCTAGAGTTATTAATTTATGACACAACATATCCATGGCAATAATTAAACAAACATGTTCGAGTACATATTAATCATTACACAGGGTGTTCCAAAATTCGCGCACCCACCAGGTTGAATTCTTGAGCTACAGAGCGACATGTTGCCCTTTACAAAGAAAACAATTTAAATCGTTCTTGCACTCTTAGCTTCTCACCCATATCAGACATAATCTGAAACGTAAAATAGAAATACAAATTATAGTATAGAACGCGACTTCTGGGACACCCTGTGTAACAATGATGGTTATATCTCTCAATGTATATAAAAAATGATTAAGAGGAATTTCTAGAAATTGTTAGAGAAAAAAAAATACCTCACATTCCTAAGAAGCAGATAAACAGTGTAACTAAAATGATCGTGATGAATTTCTGGAAAATGTTATGAAGAAAATAAAAATGACTCATATTCTTATAGATAAAATAAAAATGCCTCACATTCCTACGCAGCAGACGTACATTATAACTAACAGAATTATGAGGAATGTCTAGAAAGTGCTATAAATAAAATAAAAATGCCTCACATTCCTACGAAGCAGAACTCGACACGCAGTTGGGCGTCGCCGCCACAGGGAGATAGACTGGAGCATTGCGTGCTGGGTGCCAACGTAACGCCGATATCAAGCGTCACGCTCGTCACGGCAAATAACTGGTGCAGAATGGTGAGCTAAAAATGATTACGTTACGCGTATTTTAAAAACTTGACTGACTTATAAAACTTTATTTGGTGTGAATAGTTCTTGTCTTTTTTCTTTTTTCCGTGAAAACATCTTTGCCATAAATAAAAGGAATCTCAAATCACTGTAACACTCATAAAACTTTTTGCGGAAGCGTCTAGAAGGGTAGCAACATTGCGTGTTTGAATCTGCGAGTCGATTTTTTAACCATGCCCTGAGAACATCATAGCTTTTTTAGAGAGCTTGAAAATAATTACGCTAATGCACTGTGCTTTTAATAGAACGCACTTGCTCTTTACTGCCTGTAAACTAGTACTGTAAAAGCTTAGAACATCTCAAAATCACGATGATCATCCTATGAGTTGCCCAATCCATTTCGCTCCGTTCGTCTTGAGTACAGCAAGGAAATACAAAGAGCAGTAAAGAGGCATAAACCTGTCACATGACGACCAATTAACGGACCTCCAATCTAGACCTTCACCTTCACTCTCCCAACCAAATCGACCAGCACGTCATATGGGGCTTAATTATCTGCACGAGTCCTGCTGCGGCAGGCAAATTTGCTCAAATCGTCACTGCACTGGTGAAATTCGCGAGCCTTAGATACAGACTGTATAGAGAAATGGAATAGCATGTTTAATTCGGTTGTGTAGAAAGGCTTGCTGATGTGTCAGCCATGGTAGCCGATGTGTGTAATGCCTCTCCTAAAAGAACAGCAGAAATCTTCCATGAGGCTAGAGTTATAATATAAAATCGTTCACAGTTGTTGCACAACTTATTGAAATTGTGTATTGACAATGTCTGGTTTTGTAGGTACGCAATTTCTCCATTAAATGAAAAAAAAGCACCTCGTGTGACTGTAAATCAATAGCGCTCCATCAGAGCAATGACTTTGCCATTCTTCACAAATGCATTGCCAAGATCTAAAATTAGCGCACAATGATATTTTCCTCATAAAAGGAACGCTGACTCCGTTGTATTGTATTATAGCGCTGGGATAATTTGATTCGTTCTATCATATCTTGATTCTAATCTGAAAGTAATTTTGTGATCCGATGTGTATTCCTAAAATTCGCCTTTGAACATTGTGCACAATATTTGGTTGGAATAAGGTGCGGCTGAAATTGGCTTTTCAGTAACCACGTGTCAGTTGTTTTTCTTCACTTCAAATTAAGAAAAACACACTGAGGAGCGTTGTGACAAGCACCTCAGAGCAGGTGTCTCTATTGCAAAAACCCCTAAAACTTTTCGTTTGATGCGCTTGGAATATTGAAAAACCCATGAATTGTGTTGCGTGAGCCCGTGTTTTTCTCAGGATTCAGTATTACTGTGATGTTCCTTATATTTTCCTTATACGAGAAAAAGGTTAGTCGATGGCTATTAGGCAGTGAACCGCCTTTTAAGCGCACGCTGTTGTAGACTATAATATTCTTTGTTATTCTGTGATGCAATATTTTATGCTTCATTTTCAAACGTAGAAAATTTTTTCAACAACAAAGGGATAAAAAGTAAAAATTCCGTGAAGGTTGTTTATAAAGGACATTCTACTTACATGTTTAGCTGAACACATCCTAACGTGGTAGGTCTGACTTGAAGGTATGCTCATACTAGGATTTCTGAAGCCCTCCCTCATCGCTATCTAACAGACACACACACTTTTATAAGGGTGCACGAGACGTACAATGTGATACACAAGGAAAAATAGAAGATAATCTCAGGGAATTCTAACAACTTTTTTATTTTCGTCCTTTCATAACCCTGATATTTATCTGTCCCAGATCTCAGCAGGAGTCGCTGGGCCAATATTGCGGTCAGGTTGTATTTTCAAAAGTACACATTCGCCCCTTTATGACGGTTGGAGTAAATCCAACCGAAAGTTTTTCATTACTAAATTTTGTTTTTGTTTGGTCCTAGAAGTTAAAAACATAAAAACCTGAAACTTCTCATCTTTCACACATATTTGCAAGGCAAATCAACTAAGGCAACCTAGGTGGCAAAGCTATTCTGTAGGCTTAGGTAGGCCTACGTGACAAGTTCTGCAGGCTTGTCTCCTCAAAGAGTACACCTGACAGGGTTGGTTTATGAGGTAGGATCATGGTGCACCTACATTTAATTTCTTTGTCTATCACGGTCGATTTTGGAATCTTTGCACTCCTGATCAGCCTGCGAAGTGGTTTCTGAATGTCAGGAGCTACTCATTACTATTTTTATCATCCTTTCAAAAGATTTAATACATTTTTAAGAACGTTGTTCAACAACGATGAAGATGCACCGCATGAACGCTTAATGAACGAATTTTAAGGCGCTTTAGAGGAGCTAACGTTCATCTGTGGTCGTTTTTCACCAAGCCTTTGTCCTCCATTGAAACGAAGTATAAAATCTTGCGCTGCAGCTTGCAGACTATGAGCTTTAGGCCATTTCGCAGCACAATAAAAAGTACCACGTCCTTCTGATGTTCGGACGGGAAGCGGAGCTGGTAAAAGACTAAGCTAAAGCGCAGTTTGGCGGAAATAAAGCTCGCGAGTAGCGGACGGAATTGCTGAATTTTATCTGAAAGATGGACGAGAAACTGGGCAGGCTTTCTCGTTCATGTTTCATGAAGCTTCGAACTTATTGCGTTGGAAACATCAGTCTTGCAAACATCAGTCTTCGTGTCAGATAAATGATCATCCAGTGAAACTGATGAAACTCGCAGTGGTTTCACGTGGCATGTTTTTCTCGCATAGGTCCTTTCAAGCCAAGGAATTGTTTCAGTAAGGGAAAGAACCTGCTGCAAGCTAGAATATTAATCAAATATTGAGCTCCAATACCATGACACATCTATTGGTACTAGTATACTAATATTAATGGCACATCAATAAAATTAATGAGATTAGAGTGACTCTGCTCATTTCTCTGATGAACTATTGGGGTATTATTGTTGTCTGAATTATTGAGATGAAGGTCATATTTTTCGAAATGCGTAATTCCCTCCCTCTCTGAATCGATGCCTCAGCATCTATGCGTTCTCTTTAACATCCATCTATCTGCGTGAACATAATTTTATACGGTGCGAATTGGTCAGAAAAACTATAGTTCCAGGCTTTAAATGGGTTTGCGTAAAGCGCAAATTCCACTAAGCCATTTGTATATCGAAAGCGAACGAATTTAGTGTGTGAAAAATAACCTCAGGTAGAGCATTGTTGGTCCAACGTATCAAAATTTATTTCGAGTTTATCTAAAATAATTTTTGACGTTGTTCTCATCAGTGCCCGGCATAGGGTGAAGTTTTAATTCTAAATGTTGTTGATAGCAGTGCACTTTTTGATTTATTGTCCGTACGTTGTACAGCTGCTCGCAAACAAATATGATTTTGAGAAGCATTCATGATCTGTCAATGACTAGTCATCGTACAGCTGACATTCATCCTTGTCACTCACGTATACAAATATCCTGATCTCTTCACAACACAAATAATATCTTAGCTCCTCCTAATTACTTTCCAAAAATACACTTCATGTTCCACCTACAAATGTCCCCATTCAGTCCTGAAATTGCACGCTGACAATAAGCTCCCGAGATATCCTGCAATTGACCAGGCAAAGTCCACGGTTTCTCGTCGCTATTCATCGTATTTTTGCCAGAAACCCATTCAGAGTACGGCTTTGAAGAGCTCCTCAGTTTCGAGAGGTTTGCACGTTCCAACGCAAGCCAAAATACTCCGATTCAAGTGGATGCTAATTATGAGAGACAAGCGAGCGAGCAACAAATTAGCGATATTGAGAGAGGTTCGCTCCAGGATCTTTCTTAAAGTTCTGCTCTATTATCCTCACTCGCATTCCAGTCAGAGAAACCAAGCGACTGGAATTTAAGGCTTTGAGATATTCATTTCTTGAGATGTTAAATTGAAGATCTGGTAGCCCAGAAGTTGGGTAATTCCCCTTCCTAAACACGGAGATTGAGAGAAGTTGAAGATGCATGCCAGTCGAGAAGGAGAGCAGTGAAAGTTGTAATTGTTCCTTTCCTGAATGTAGACGGGTCTCCCTGTGTGTCAGATCAATATCTTGAAGTCAAGAACAGGATACACTACGAAAACGATGCTGTAATTTAGAAATTCGAGTACATTCACGTGTTGAAACTTCTCTGCCTATATTCATGGAATTTACAAGCTGCTTTTTGTGTCAAGTATTACTCTCCAGCTTTGCACGAACGGAACTGATTTCACTTATAGAAAGCTTAATGCTCAAACACGAACATAAACGGAGTATTTATAGTTCGTCAATATGCAGAGAGCACTAATCAGAAGTTTAACTTGATTTCGATGAGCCCTGCGGATTCAAATGCGGACGCATACGGAATTAATTGGCCCTCCTTCCCTCAGACGCTCGGTTGCGGCAGGTCTCGGCCAATTTAACTCGGCCTCAAGCAGTGCGAGAGCCTCTGTGTTGATCTTGAGCTTTTTGTTAAGGATCTTTAGGAGTGAAGAATCTTAAGAATTTTTGTTAAGAATCTTTGAGAGTTTAGAATCTTTAAGAGAGAAGAATGTTTAAAAATTTTGTTAAGAATTTTTATGAGTGAAGAATCATAAGAATTTTCTTAAGAATCTTTAAGAGTAAAGAATCTTAAGAATTTTTTTAAGAATCTTTAAGAGTAAAGAATTTTAAGAATTTTTGTTAAGAATCTTTTGTGCTTACTTCTCAGGTAAAATTAGTGAGTTTCGCTCAAGATGCAATCAATGCAAACTTCATTTTGATTCTAATAAGCATGTCATCTTAAAGTGAATTTTCCTGTGATAAAATGATCAACAAGAATAAATTGATCATACATTTAACGTTGATGTAATTTAAGAACAAATCAAATTGTAAGAACAAAACATGAAGCACAACTCACCAACTAAATATGACAGGTTTTCGAGTTTCGAAAATCTGAGTTTCCATTTCCACACACATGAAACTGACATTACTGCCTAATGTCATCCACAACGATTCGTCCTGCGAAGACTCAAGAAGCTCATTATAGCGTCACCGAAGATTAAACTCGACGACAACATTCTTCCGTTGACTGTGAGAGCTTTAATTAGGCGTCTTATTACTCGCCATACCCCGGCCATCACTCAATAAAAAGCATCGGCCCAATGTTTGCCTCTCGCAAAGTTACAGGCAAGTTTGGCCGCGAATTACTGAGAACTTCCCTGATGCGCTGAGCTCGCTCGAGGCTGAAAGAGATACATGGGGCCGCCATCACCCTCAGTATACACTATTGAGGTGAGGCTTAGGGAGAAAACTTGAACAAAATTGATCCGGTGAACTTCAACTGAGACGCAAACGCGTTAAAAATGAAAGGTTTCGCGTGAATTATTGGAGGCGGTGTTGGGTTTAGGAAAGTTCTGCGGCCACCTCGCCTTTAATGCGAACATCAGGCGAGCAAGAAACTGCCGAAGCGAGCCAGTTCTGCATGGACGTGATGAGGCCTCGTCAGGAAAATGTTAGGCATAGCTCACGAATGTACGCTGCTTGTATTTGTACTTTAGCGAATAAAACCAGACTTGTTATGGTTTCATTACATGGTAGGTTTTTATGAAGACAAATTTCCCATCACACAGTCAATTGATAAAAATTTTTTTGTAATTTTCACTAAGTTTTTATTGTTTCATGTGGAAAACGTTATGAAAATGGTAACAGAACACGCTTAAACTTTAACTCCAGACATCTCAGAACGTAGAAGGGGCCAAGAAGAAAGATAGATTGCAGAAGTATTTTTCGAAGTGGTTGAAGACGCAAATAGAACGTGCAAGCTGAAACACAAACAGTGGGAGTTCAATTGGCTTTTAATAGCATCCTCTAAAATTTTACGGCGAGGTGGGGCAGTGCCGGTGAATTCTTGGTTTACGGAGCATGCGATGTTCGTTCTTCAGTCGTTTTTACGATCGTCCTTTGTTCCTTTACTCGGTCGAGGATTGACGGTGTTACCGACTCACAAAGGCAAAAGCATTCACCGGTACATTGTAGGACATGACGTACACAGAATTGTAAAGTAATTTAGATGCAAACAAAGAGAGAGTGCAACAAGGCCTAGACGCCCACGCCGTTTATATTTTGTAGTTTGTGACTGTTGTATCCTTATAATATCCCCTTCAGCGTGTGAGGGAAGACTCACGATGGATCAGCAACTTGCTTGTTTTAATGTAATTATGTTTTCAACTGTTTCAGCGATATGTTGACATAATCGGTATTGTCGCTTAGCTGTGATGACATTCTAGGACAGGAGTCCACAAAAACAAGTGTCAAAATAAGTAAGCACTTTATTAAAGGAATTGAAATGATATCGATCCCGAACCTGACCGCGCCTCATACAGATGTCTTGAGTATAGGACACGGTGCCCAAGTTTGTGTATGTGTGTGTGTGTGTGTGTGTGCGAGACGTGGAGGTTAGTTTTCGAAGGTGATGTTAACGTCAAGCTGAGGAATTGGCTTCTAGCTGAATGTTCTTTTCAAAAACCAAATACTGGTTTCTTATTTATAATTCCGCTTTTATAGGAAGGTAGACTCCGAGGGTCAACAAGCGAATTTAAGTTGTAGGATTGATACGTTAGAACTTGTGGGTTTGAAACCGAATTAAAATTTCAAACATTGCTCGTACGAATTTATTTAAATTAACTAAAATCAACTTTCGCTTTTTCAGAATATATTCTCCTTGTAAGACACCCGATTTTACGGTCAACATTTGAGGAACATAACGTGTGAACATCAGCTAATTTAAGGTTGACTCGTTAGTTTAATATAACCTATCATCCGAATTCTTCATTTGAAAATGAGTCGCACACCGTACCAAGGATGTTTTCGTGTTACGGTGATTTATTTATTCGCAACTCCAAAATCTAAAGTATTGCTCGCCTTTCGTAGCTTCCGAAAGCCTTGCAGGATGCGACCAAATCTTTTTAGGCTCTGAGAAAAAAGCCGGCCTCACGGCCTCCAAAAATTGAGAAGCAGCTTGCATAGAGGCGTAAGTAAGCAACTGCATTCTTCCTATGCGGTGGGTGTTGCTATGAAAAATACACAAGTTTTTCCGATCGATCGCTGTCGCATGAATCTGAAGCATTGATCTAGATTAAAAACTATCCTAGATAAAACCCTCCTGCATGAAACTGTCCTACATAAAACAATTTTTAGTAGAACCATCGAGAACAAACGTGTAGGGATATTTATTGTCGTGGTTCTCATAAACTTAATCGGCTTTCATGTACCACATAGTCAGACGCTTATACGATGAAGCTAAACTTTGCGTTTAGCGATGGCCCACGTTGATTAGCGAATTTTTGAGGTGATGCCCTATAAGATGTGCTAATACCAAAGCAATCAGTAGTGCGTGGAGTCGCATTGAGTCGCAACTTTATACATGCTTTACATGATTGCGTTGGAATAATTGCGTCGTGATTCTGATAAACTTTATCGGTTTCATGTACCACTCGGCCGGACGCTTATACGATGATCGCTAAACTTGCATGTTCGAAAACTTATAGTATTTCGTTAGGCGTGGAAGGTCTTCGTTGACACTCCTCCCTCTCAATGGAAGGCTTGTGATGAATTACACTTTATCGTAATGCATAAAAACAAAAGAAAGAGCTTTCAGTGCAAAATGCAGAGCTGGTTTTGAGATGGGCTTGGCGGATCATTTGCAGGTAAGTAACCACCAAAACATTTATTTCCCTGGCTTAATTTCTGCGTCTCGAAGTCCTCAGGGCTGAAGGCTCTATGATGACATGTATGCCGTTCCCGAACAAAGACTCATTCCCTTGTAGTGCGGTCATGCCCATATCCGTCGTGTCGAAACTGTTGCTTTTTGATTCGTGAAATGATGTAGTTTAATTAACATTTTTTCATTTCTGAGCTTAATTGTTAAGCATCAGCATAATTGATTCCCTATTTGAGGATAGTTCACAGTTTCACTCATAATAAGAAGAATTAAAAAACAAGTTTGACCTTTCACATTTGTCACCAAAACGCAACTGCAATCGTATTCTTAATTTTGAAGGGAACAAGCGCGTCTAATTTCAGCGTCTGAATGACTTGTCTTGCAGTATTTATATTTTTCAGAAATAATCACGATTTATCCTCCACCAAAGGATAATTTGACTGAGGAAAAAACAAGAACATTATTACTGCAGATCTTTATGCTGTTGAACGATTTTATGACTTTAAATATTTGATATGATAACAGTAACGACGACGAATTTGATGCTTTTAATTTGTACGTAATAATTAAAACCGTTTGATGACTAAATAACTGCACAAAACCGTGTCATTAAATTGGATAAATTTCACTAGATAATGCAGTACATAAACGATTCTTTCATTAAGCTTTCTTCCTCCTGGAATGATGGTGGCAAACTACAATATGATTAACTAGATCAAAAAACTTCGGCTGGAAAAGCTACGCCATGCTTTTTTTCAGCTTGGTCAGTTCATTTGAGAAAATTTCTTCATATTTTTCATTTGACAAATTTTTCAACGGATACTTCATCGGAGAAGTCGCTCGCTAAAATCCAGGACCGCTCGATGAAGGCCCAGGATCGCTCGATGAAGGCCCAGGATCGCTCGATGAAGGACCAGGATCGCTCGATGAAGGCCCAGGATCGCTGGATGAAGGCCCAGGATCGCTCGATG
>JACJUY010004089.1:0-18065 GCA_014220935.1 Platorchestia sp. MABIK | reverse complement strand
GATCACATCCCATTACACAGGATCACATCCCATTACACAGCATGCCATTACACAGGATCGCATGCCATTACACAGGATCCCATTACACAGGATCGCATGCCATAACACAGGATCCCATTACACAGGATCGCATGCCATTACACAGGATCGCATGCCATTACACAGGATCACATCCCATTACACAGGATCACATCCCATTACATAGGATCACATCCCATTACACAGGATCACATCCCATTACACAGGATCGCATGCCATTACACAGGATCACATCCCATTACACAGGATCACATTACACAGGATCACATCCCATTACACAGGATCACATCCCATCACACAGGATCACATCCCATTACACAGTCTTGCATGCCATTACACAGGATCACATCCCATTACACAGGATCACATCCCATTACACAGGATCCCATTACACAGGATCGCATGCCATTACACAGGACCAGAAGCTCAGCGGCGCACGAGTGGTTTGTTCTGTCTGTAGGAGTGGAGCTCGTTGTAGTCTGTGCTGCTCGCGAGTATTGATCAAGAAATGAAAACAGAAAGAATGCTTTATTCCTTATAACTAACGTAAGGGCGCAGCGACAGTTACCGCCGGTAAAGCCGGTACTGATATCCGATGCCTGGTAGAGTGGGGAACTGTGGATTTCTCCCTTTTCCCAACGGGGAGACACACTGGGTGGCACTGCCGGGATTCGAACTTCTGACCCTTTTCGTAAAGGGCGCACGCTCTCAAACACTCGGCCACGGTGACCTCACAATAACGCTGCTGCCTGCCCAAAGCGTGTCACGATTTCTAGGAAGTTGCAGCGCGTATTTTAACTTCGCTTTTCGGAATTCTAATTCCGACGTTAAAACTCTGCTTGGGCTGCCTCGTTAACTCGTCACTACAGGCCTAATCGTCCGCTTTTGTTACTTTTTCGAAACAAAAACGAGCGGTTTAGACAGCTTTTGCTGTTCTTTTGCTTGCGTTCTTGAAACTTTACTATCGAATTTTAGTTCTAATAACTGTTGCTCATGCCGCGCTTCTCATACATTCGTTTTTGAGTTGGTAGAGAAAAATGTTTCTTTCAAATTCCAAAAGTGAATTTAGCTGAGCTGTCGAGGGGAATTCGTTGCACAAGAGTTCATTCTTTGCAGTTTCTTATGAACATTAAGTATGGAGGAATAGAAATTAACATCTTAACAGCTGTTATGAAATCATTCATTTAAAATTTTCACACAAACAGCGAAAGCGTAGGGGAGAATGTCGAACAGTTACTGAAGTTGTTATCTATTCTGAGTCGGTATTTGAGTTGAGATTAATTTCAATTTGTGGAAAAATGATTAATTGGTTTTAAAATTTGAAACTAATTAGAAACCTGAACAGTATCATTCACTCGCTGATGAAATCATCCCCTACCGGACACAAGAAAAAAATTCACATCGAGTTCTGATCAAGTTCTGCGTTGATGTTGGAAACAGCTGAAGGACGTAACTGATCTAATTTATTTCGTTAAAACCACGATTTGGATTTGCTCGTATCGTACTCCCAGCCTCGCGTGTGGTTTTGAAAAAAGGCGACTTTCATTGAAGCGTCTGGAGGTTACAGCAATTTCAGAACACGGATAAGATTCGGAAGGAAAGTATTCTTTCTTCAAAATTATTAGTGGCGAAGAACGCGTAAATGAGAGTCTCTCAAATATTCACGACAAAACTTGGTAACCCAGTACAAGGGGAAATGCGCTGAAATGGCTTCCAGATGGAGAAACACTGATGAATTTGAACGTCATGCTGAAGGCTTATTTAAAAAAAATAGTCTTAATAATTTCAAAAATAGGGAATGTGACGCAAGCTTACGCTTACCGTACAATATCTTTGATTAATTATTGGTGATTATACGAAACGATCAGTAAAATTAAATTATCATTAGGTTCAGTTGAAATTTGACAATCTATTGATCAAAAGGGAACCTGAACTTCGGTCATTCGATTATTTATGCCGATAAGAACATTAGAAGCATCCCACACAGCTTGGGAACTTAAAAAAAAATGATTACAAAGAATGTCTTGCTCAAAACATGCTCAAAAAGTACAAGTGCTCAAGCTCACACTTGGCATTTGAATTTTTGCTGGGAACACGATGGTTCCGGTAAAGGAATATAAAAAATGTGTAAGCTTATGTACACTGCGATAGTACCATGACAGTGCTATTTTATTTATGCAACATTTTTTTGAATAATTTACCATTTCGCCTTTTTTTTCGAGAGAAAAAACGTCCTGAACTAACATATTTTTACGTCATTTTTCAGGGTATTTTTCTCACCAAAAAATAGCTTGAAGCGGTGAAAAACGTCGAGTGCGAAGTGAAGTTCTATGTAGCTCGGTCTTTGAAGTTAGAATGCTTACTAGAAATGTGAGGGAACACAAGCAACTCGTCTACCAGCGCACTGTTACCCGACGCGCTCTTTCCGGTTTCTCCGTTTCTAAAATGTATCTTCGAATTTCCTTCCCTTTGTGTCTTTCTTCGTCTGTTTCAAGTTGTAAACTGCATAAAGTGGTTGTACGTCTCATGCATCCTCGAACTTCCATCCCTTTGCGTGTTACTTCCTTTTGTTGAAATTTTAGATTACATTAAATGATTGTACTTCTCATGTATCCTTGAACTTTCCTTTGTATCTTTCTTCGTCTAGTTCAACTTTTAAATTGCGTAAAATGATTGTGGTTCTCATTTCAGATTTCATTGTCATCATGGTTGCGAAACTGTTTCTAACGTAATTGTAGTCGTTAATCACGTCTCGAAATTAAATGTTTGCGATTCCGATAATTTTACGCAAACACCAGCGAGAAATGCACTGAAATGAAGCGGTTTCATTGCTCATTATCTGATAAATTTGAACAAATCTCTTTCTTAAATTTTGATTTTGAGATATCATGTTTTATTGAAAAAGTAAGTAATTTGTTGCAACCATCTCTACAAGCGGTTGGTTTTTGCAATATTCTTAGTCACATAATCCTTGTGATAATATACTGAAAGTCTCGCTCTGCACTAATGACTAAAAGCGATTCCTTCCAGAAATTTATTGAGATGCTGCAATTTGAAATACTTTGAAGTTTTTAGGCAGAATTCGTATTGTTTTTTGTGAAGGATACTACAGAGAATGTTACTCTCTACTAAGTATCGAAGATACGTTAGTATAGGAAAAGATAATCTTCCGAGGATACTACAGAGAATGTTACTCACAACCTCGTGTTAAAAATACGTTCGTATCAGAAAAAGTATCATTGAGGGACACTACAGAGAATGTTACTCACAACCTCGTGTTAAAAATACGCTCGTATAAGAAAAAGTATCATCGAGGGACACTACAGAGAATGTTACTCTCGATCTCGTATCACATATACACTCATATAAGAAAAGATATTTTAAAGGGGATACTACAGAGAATGTTACTCTGGACCTCGTATCGTAGATACGCTCGTACAAGAAAAGGTCTCTTTGGGGGACATTACAGAAAATGTTCCTCTCAACCTCGTATCATAGATACGCTCGTACAAGAAGAGGTAAACGGCCCTGTGTGTAAGAATCATTTTACAGCTGTTATACTGGACGACGCATGAATATTGAAACATTTCCTCTTTAGAGTTACATTCCAGAAACAATATGGAAAATGAGAACACATTCCTGGTGCAGCGCTCGAAGATGTTAAATTCTCTCACCTTAGAGGCGGAAAGACTGAGAATTGCAGCAAGCCAACCAACAGGCGATTATTAAAGTAGGCTGCTATGTTATACGCATGTGAGGACTTATAGCTATGTACTGAAATTCGGTAGGGGATATACTGTGTAGCTAAGCGTATTCAAGATTTGGATTTTAGCATTTGGTTTTCATAATTGCTCTTTTTCCGTTTTGATGTAGTAAATCTCTGCAATCAATTTAGTGTGATTTACTTAACTTTTATTGCGTTTAAAAATCATATTATCGTGAACTTTGCTGTCTCCTTGTATTATTTAGCACAGGAAACGAATGATCAGAGTATGAGAGCTTTGTCTAAAATATTAGATCCTAATTTTTTTAAGCCCTGAACGTGTAGAGAAGCTGGGATCGCGTGCTGCCATCGCTGTACGTGAACAAAGAGACGAAAAAACCCGTGACCTTCCATTGATATTTGCAAACAAAACAGTAAATGGTTTGACAATAATTGCAAATGGTGAGAAATTGCAGTGAAATAAAATAAGCTCATAGGCTGCACGACTGTCTAATTTGAAGCGTTACGGGAAATATGAAATGATTATTTATTTATTTAATTAATTTATTAAGTAATAATTTTACTTTCCAGAAAACAGCGAAGAAGTTGCTGAGTAAATGTCTTTTTCTCAAAACCTAGATTTTTAGGAATTTTGTCACATGTTAGGGTGACATAACTTGTTCGCTCTTGTCAATTGCTAAGATAAAATGTCTCTACAAAGCTAAAACAGCATACGTGTATATTTATTTTAGTTCTATGCAATGTGTCAGTGTGAAACAACGCATAGCAATTAATAAACGCTTAAATGATCGTTCGACGACAACAACCACTTTAATAACCAGTAAACGGGCGTCATCTCAACTAATGAAGTTTTTGTTAGTAGTCAAACGAACGTCATATACAGTAACGCAGAAATACTCAGCTGCCCAATAATGTGCCGTGCAATGTCTTGCTTCAAATTACTAGGACCGAAAAAATTACACGTAAGAGATTGCTTGAGGTGTTTTTACCAGAAAATGGACGAATTTCAAGTCATAATTGGACTAACGTCTGATTTGACAGCGATTTGTGACACGAGCTGCGAAAACATGACACGAGCGGCGAAAACATGACACGAGCGGCGAAAACATGACACGAGCAGCGAAAACATGACACGAGCGGCGAAAACATGACACGAGCGGCGAAAACATGACACGAGCGGCGGAAACATGATCCATACGAGCGGCGAACACCTTAACTTGATTAGATGCACCCGAAGGTGTAAAAAGAAAGGACTTATTGTGTCAAGATGAGCATTGTGTAGGTCGCTAGGAACAAAAACACTTTCATAGATTTTAAAAGGTTGTGGTGTCGCCTTTTGATAGACCAACTAACGATAAAATGTTTGTACATGGAGGCAGACTTGTTTTAATTCTTTCTCTCTTGATACACTTCAGCTTAACGTTTTCTAGTCAAACCAGCTCTCAGGAGCTATAAATGTTGGGGTTTAGTCGCTTTTTCAATACAAGGGCTGACCTAATTTACACTTGCTACATTTGTTAGAGTTCCAGCTACCTTTTATACTTCCAAACGATGAGGAAATTAACATGAATTCATTATCAGCCTTTAATTTTACAGACAGAAGTTATCGCATTTACACAAATTATTAAGTACACTGAATTTGCAGCACAGAAGTCCCATCCATTAAATTTAGATCCCGTCCCCAGAATAAGTAATAGTAGAAGATTATACGCTCCATTGGGTAGCACGACTGAAGCCCGAAGATGAAGCAAGTAGGACAAACAGCGATCAGGCATCAGCTACAGAACATGCTCCTTGAGGTGTCGACCACAGTGCCGCCTGGCTCTGAAGACACCTGTGAGAGAGTGAAGGTAATAAGAACAGACACCAAGAGGCCACGTCGCAAGAACAGAAAGAAGTAGGAATCTGATGTCAGAGATTCGGATTGTTTATTTTGGGAATCCCTGACAATAAATATTGTGACTATGGGAATTAGCACCCCAGGGCGATAGTGTGAGGTCCCTAGCTGTTAGTTAGGAAGGCTTTCTTTTAGTTGAAATAAAATTTATATATTTTTTTGCTTTGTGAAGAATCACTTTTCGGTTCACTGCTATCCTGTTTCCGCACCTCTAACTTTCTTCTTCTCCTTTTATCGTGTTTCCTCACCTTCTTTCTTTACTTCCTTTTTCGATGAGCACAGGGATCCACTGCGGGAACACGCATTGTGCATAAATTCCGCATTCCCTCAACTCCGCGCGTTCATCCTTCCTCTCATTGATCACTTTTGTTGTGGTAAGAGAGGATGCAAGCAACTTGCAATCAATCCATTCCAGTAAAATCAAGTTGTTAGAACATCGACTGCTAATTGCTTTCGATATAAAACAGTTTTTTTGAACAAATTTTTGTTCCCAACCATGTGTGTACGATGAACTTTCCTATTAAATATAAAATGATCAGTGTATGGGGATGTCACCCACAAAAGTAATTTTAATCTTTCGTTCATCCCCCTCCCGATTCGTCCAATACGGTTGTATTTTTAACAGCTTTTACACAATTTTATCGCTGCCTCAAATTCACTGACTTGCGCTACAGACTGCACCAGGACGCTAACACGTTATGGCTCGATCCGTCTCTCACTGAAATAGATCAGTTTCACATACGATGTTCATGGCTGCGTGAACGATGCCACTTTTTCCGGTCAGAACGCTCCAAGTTTCAGAAAAAGCGGGACCCTATTCGTAAAAAGATTTTCACACAGAAAGCTACACTTTCTCTTCTTGAAAACTGCTTTTGATTTCCCTAGCGTTCGGTGAAAACTGTTTTGTGTTTGAGGAGAGCGAGCGTTGGGGCGCTCAGGGGCCGACGACTGCGGTGACTTCGAAACTTGCATTTGTGTTGGCTTTCTGAAAATCGAGGTAGCTTTTTGGCTTGGATTACATCATTAATATTGTGGTAAATTAATTGTGACCTTCGCGTGCATTTGTGCCGGATTAATGAAAATCGCCATGGTTTTTTTGGCTTGAATTACATCATTATTATTGAAGAAAATGAATTGTGACCTTCGCGTGCATTTGTGTGGGATAGCTGAAAATTTGCATAGTTTTCCGACGTAATATAAGTGTAAATTAATTGTTACACACGTGAATAGAAATAGTCATGTTGAGCAGAGTCTTGATTGGAAGATTGTACGTAAGAAAATATTTTGCGTCTTAATATCGAGATCATTAAGTTTTCGAGATGTTTTTTGCTGAAGTACAAGACTTTTAATTACTACCATTCATTATTTATAAAATACTTAAATTCTAGGCCCAATTCTTTGCTATACAACTAAGAACTGAAATATAGATGCTAATCCCTGGGTATGTAATTAAAAAGAATGATACATTAAAAAATGTGGAAATTATGTACGCCAAGAAACCCTAAAACATGAGATAATCCTCTTCGAATCCACCAAATAATTTTACTTATATCGTTTTTGAATATGATAAAGTTTTTGAAACCAATGTTAATCTCTGTATAAATTTTATTAAAAATAACCAGTTTTTAGTTTTTTGCTTGACTCGGTGCAACCTGACGCTCGTTTCATATGAGACCAGGAACATTGCTAGTTGTCTGGCTCTCCTCTTATTACGAAATGTTAGCAAGTAATTCTTTCATTAAACTCAGTTTTCAAACATCTCAAGTGCTTCAGGTGGCAAAACAACGACAATTTTCAGCTGACAAAACAGCACAAAACAAGCGCAACCTGCCCAACTTAATTACCCAGACGCGCTTGTCCAATGCCTCGTACAGCTAAAAGAGGCATTAATTGGTGCACCCGCTAGTCTGCATCAGTCAAGATTTATTTTTTGTTTCGTAGCTGCGCGCTTGCAGGGACTTGCCAGCTTAAAAGCCTTGCGTAAAGTTACGGGGAGCCGAGCTGAGGGAATTCGAAAACTTTCTGCATAGCGTGTGTTTTTATTGGTACAATCGTTTTTCGGGACCAATTCGCAATACTGGGTTGTATTTGTTTGAGTCTGGCAAAACTAAAGAGGCTTTAACAATTGAGCGCGAAATTCAACCAAGTGTGAACGAATTTGGAATCTCTCGGATTGCTGCACGCCTCGTACAGGCATCATTATATTTATCTCGTAAACACTTATTTGTCTCGCTGTATTTAGCTGAAAAACGAGGAAATATGCCAACAAAACTAATGCTAAAAACTCATACAATGAATAGCCTTACAAATCTGGACTTCGCCGAGATTAAAAACTTATGTGACTAATTACGGAGCATCCGCACTATATTTCCATCAGTCAATTTCAGGAAATTTTTGGACTGTGCGAATTCGCTCGCTTCCAACTATGTAGTCTAAAAACTCGGCCAGCAGTAGGAAAGCTCATTCAGAAAATGATTGATCGTTTTAATTCTTTTTCTGCTCGTTTGGCGCATTTCACCACAACACGGACGAGCAATGCGCAGCGTCAGCCCAAACCTTCAGCTGGAAGAGCAGCAATAAGAAGGCTCAATAAAGAAAATGACGTCGTTCATAGCTCGAAATTGCGTTGGCAGCGTGAGAATACAATAGGAGGGAGAAGCCAGGGCCATCTATTGTTCGGTTGGAGCCAGGGCTGCAAATACAGGACTCTAGTTTAGTATTAATATTAGATCTAAATATTTTCTAATTCTAAATGTATTGTTTTTTTATTAGTGCTAAATAATGGCTTATAAAGCCAATCATAAAAAGCTGACAGAGGTGGTGCGAATGAAGTGAAGAAAACTGAAATCAATGAAGGATTGAAGGACGTACTCTATATGAGTTCTTTTAAAATACATGGTATATTTTTCATAATGGTATATTTGACGCTTGCTTTTAATTGTTCTAAGGTTTCACAGATGTTTAAAATTTCATTGCGGACTCAAACATAAACTTTCCTTCTTGAAGAAATGGAATCACTCTTGTTATCTCTATACTAATCATAACCATGCTTGCTATCTCTAATTTTTACGTTGCTTGTTATCTCGATACTAATTATAACCATGCCTGTTATCTCGATACTAATTTTGACGTTGCTTGTTATCTCGATACTAATCATAACCATGCTTGTTATCTCTATCATAATCTTTACGTTGCTTGATTTCTCGATACTAATTTTTACCATGCATGTTTTCTCGATACAAATCACTACCATACCTGTTATCTCTATAGTCTATAATAATCATAACCATGCTTGTTATCTCGATACTAATCATTGCCATGCTTGTTTTCTTTATACCAATCATTACCATGCTTGTTATCCCGATACAAATAATTTCCATGCTCGTTATTACAATGCCTAATACTCTAAACCTCTTCAGAGTACTAGGGAAATGATAAAAAATTAAAAAATTAAATGAAATTAACATAAAAAATTAAATACTAAAATGACAAAAAATTAGATTGTGTGTATGAAAAAATATAGCAACTTCGACCAATTGAAGCCATTAACAACTGCCTTGAATGCCCTGGAACAAATTTCCATCGCTCAAAATTCACTCGATCCTCTCCCTACACCTCGCTTTCTCTTTTCCAATTTGTCTCGCTCTATTTATGACACAGGTTTGGGTTTGTGCATGTAGTCAGAATGTTCCATGTATTTTTGGAAACAATTCCGTTAGACGTAAGGCAGTTTAACAAATACGAACTGAAAGTATTTTTTCCGAAGTTCAAAGAAACCTCTCGGAAATTTTACCTTCTGATGTGCTTCGTGCTACAATATACATATTAAAAGCGCGAATGAAATCGACCAAATTTTGAGATCGACAGCTTCTTAATTTAAATTTAAAACGGCAGCTTAGCCCTCATCGAAATTTTCAATGTTTTCGAAGAGTTCCTTTAGCAATTCTCCTTTCAATCAAGTTTGTTTTGAAACGAGCTCTGCGCAAAAACCTTAGGATAGATGAAAACACGATCCTGCCTATCATTAACTACGCTGCTGCAAGCTCATCGCTTCCTAATCACGTTGTTCCTCTTTCTTCTTGGTTTCGACAGATGACATGTGTATTACAATACCCATGTGTAAGTAACAACTAAGGATTAGTATTAAGACATTTTAAAAATCAATGTCGTAAACATTTCATGTTTCATCAGTATTGGAAATAAAATGTTTTTCTTTTTCTTTAGGCCGTCCTCTGTAGTGCGTGGATCGATGAGACTGTACCTACAAAACTCAAAATGCGTTAATTTCCCTTAGGAAATTCTCGTTATTCTATAAGAACACAAACCGAACAAATGCTTTGGCTTTAGTTTCCTCTACGAGCTTAAGAAAATGGTGAGATGAAAATTCTCAAGGACTCAAAACATTAAGTCTAGAGCAGTTTTGGCATAGGAGCTGGCGGTCTTAAAAAAACAAGATTTGTGTCATAAGATCTTTTTTTCTTAAATATGACCGTTCAGCAAGAAGGGCACTCATTTTCTTGGAATCCAGCTATTGATAGACGTGGTCGAGAACAGTTTTTTCAACATTGCCACAGATCCTGAACTGAGCACGACTTTACGCCTGTAGCAGACAAGAAGTCCTCTTTTTTTAATCTGTTGTTAAACCACGGATCCTTTAAATTAAAATCTCACACGCGGAGGAATAGCAAAGCTTATTTTTGAATTAAAAAGCGAGACTAGGTGTTGAGGCCAGCAAAAGTACCAAAATACCATGAAAGCCTGCATTCAAAGCATTGTGCATGTTGCCGCAGTTCTTAATTTTGACGTAGGTTTAGAAGTACAACACCTGTGTCCGTGATAAGCACGGATTATTTGATCGTTTTTCTTGCTAGAGTAACTTGTAAGATTGTGCCTACATATTGTGATTATTATATTGGTTCATTTACTGTTATGTTTGATTTGAACTGTGACTTTGAATGTTCAATAATGATTTATGTTTGATTTTTAAGAGTGTAGGAACCAAGTTGATCGTATTAGTTTACTTATATATATTTCCTTTATTTGCAGAACAAGACTCGTATTATTTTCAACCTGTGGCCATTCTGTAGCCATTCTGTAGCCATTCTGTAGCCATTCTGTAGCCATTCTGTAGCCATTCTGTAGTCATCTCTGAAACTTGTGTAGCCATTCCGCAGCCGTTCATTGTAACCGCTATAGCTACTGTAGCCATTCTTTCATTGCGCTACCAATTATTGTTACCTGTTCCAGTGTGATGTCGACCAACAGAAAACAAAACTGTGAATTAAATGAATATTGTTTCAACCTGAATGTGCTCTTGTTGATTTTGTGTTCAGTAAAAACGACGGTAAAGAATAACTAAGGCCGGTGATGCCAAGCGAAGTTGTGTGGCGCCTTCAGTGCATGTCAGTTGGAAATGAGATTCTTGATTTCAAAGAGAGCGCATTTGATTTCAAGGCGGGATTTCGTACCCTCAGAGCGCAATAAACCCCATCTGTTGAGGTTTAGCCATCCAGTGATATATTGAACCCTCAAATGAGGAAATAACCTCACTCAATGTGCGTTTGGACTGTGCATGACACGAAGCTATGATATAAATGATGATTCTTGTAAAGGCGTAAAAAAAGTAAAGTAAAAAAATGACAAGCTCAAGTCACAAACGTTAGGAGTTAATCTTTTCGTTAGGAGCGACTTTCTACCAATACCAAAATAGGCCGTAACATAATTGGCCGCTCATTAAAAAATAGTAGTCCCACTGTGGTGAAAAAGAGAACTCCAGCCTTCTCAAAAAATTACAACTGGCTTATGTTTTTATAACGAAAAAGAAAAACATGTCACAGAGAATAGGCAATATTCTGCATCTAAGCACCAAAGTTTGTTGATATTTAGTTAGCAAACAGAGATAGCTTACACTCGTCGTGTTGAGCATAAGAATGAAAAATTCCATGCAGACATCCGTGCTGTTGAGCTGCATCATTGAACTATCTTTAGTGAATTAGGTCAAACATAATTGCACGCTTTAAAATAGCGTTCATGAAAGGATAACCTGGAACTCGTTGAGCTTATTCGGGCCCACAAGTAGCTATACTCAAATGTGTCCATTGTAGTAGACAAGAAAAAATCTACTGCTGAATCGTTTTTTGTAGATAATTCGTTTATATTGTTTAAAAAAGCGAGGGGTCTGCAGTATGGTTAACAAACGGGAGGAGTTTTAAAAAAAATTATTTTCTTTCACCCTCCAATGAGGATCGCTCACAAATCAACCACAAGTGTTGGTATGGTTAGAATGGATATTTCTTTTTCACTCCTGCAAGCGCAATAGAGAGAAAAAACTGCACAGGTGTAGTTGGATCGGTTGCTGCTGTTGCAGCCAAGCAAAAGGTTTCGAAATCTCGACCGTAATTGTCGGGGCGGAAACTGCGCCTCGTAATTGCTGAGGTGGGAAGCCTCGCTATCCCTGGATTTGCGCTCGACATGCTCAAAATCTCTGCAGCCATGTCGAAGCTCGTCGTATTTATCCAAGTACGGGGAACGTAATTCGGCGTGGCTTTATTTGGAATTCGGGAGCAAAGCGAACTTTATAGGGGGAGTTTCGCTCGTAAAGGAATATTTATTAATGTAGTGTGTGGAATAATATAGTAGAATATGCAAAGTTTAATTAATGGAAAGATCTATTTTCGGTTTCATTTGCATGTCGTGAGAACAGAGCCTCGTGGCAGTACGAATTATAAAATGAAATATGAGAAGAACGTTTGAATGAATATTCTGCATCAGGTAAAGTTGCTGTCGTTGCGTCACTATTTTGCACAAAACATGTATAAGTGAGGGTTAGTTTTTCGCTAATGTACAGGAACTATAAATCATTATCGAAAAATGCCGGATTTTTGTAGAAAATGAAATTTAATGACCAATCAACGAACTAAACTTTTGAGTTAATATCAAGTTAGAGAAAATGAGGAGTAATCACACATCTACAAAGAACAAGATAGATTTTTGTAGTTTATAAATTTATTGCCAATTGTGAGCAGTTCTTTTCAGTCGATTATAAGTTAATTATCGTAAATTGAAAAATTTGAACTGCTTGCTCTCTCTGACACAGTTACATTTCAATCTAGATGGAAAATTAAGAAAGTAATTCCCCGTTTGTAATGCACGAGTGATGATTTAGTGGTGAAAACAAGTTCCACAAATTGATTTTCTTTTGTGTGAAATTGATAACGCGAGAATTGTTACATGTATGCACACGTAATTCGGCCTCTCCTGTGGGTCGAAATGATATTTCTATCTATGTTCTTCCAGGACAACTAGTGTACTTGTACGATGTGTTTATTGAGAAATGATCAAAGTATTCCTGCAATGTAACATAATTCCCAATCACTCTTTGTGGGAGCGTTAGCATTGTAAATGGGAGTCCAAACATTATTACAGGGAACCAAATATTGTTAACAGGCATCCAAATATTGTTACTGGGACTCAAATATTGTTAACAGGCATCCAAATATTGTTACTGGGACTCAAATATTGTTAACAGGCATCCAAATATTGTTACTGGGACTCAAATATTGTTAACAGGCATTCAAATATTGTTACTGGGACTCAAATATTGTTAACAGGCATCCAAATATTGTTACTGGGACCCAAATATTGTTAACAGGTATCCAAATATTGTTAATGGGACGCAAATATTATTAACGGGCATCCAAATATTATGACTGGGACCCAAATATTGTTAACGGGCTTCCAAATATTGTTACTGGGACCCAAATATTGTTCATGGGAACCAGCATCTTAGTAATGGGAACTGAAATACTACCTCTGGGAGTCTAAGAATTATTACTGGGAACCGAAACATTGTTATTGGGTACGCTCTTAAACGTCAGACATTCACGTGGATGGTTCTATAATAAACTTCGGTCTTGAGGATAATCTCACTTAGGAAAACAAGGAGCACGATAATGGAACAGAAAGCTACGAAAAAAAAGGAATTGAACTTCACGAGAGTGGACTTGGAATTGTTCGTCATCCTCATGAGGGTGTCGTAGTGAAGTTATTTTTTTCCAATTAGTATTTTTTTTGTTTTGACTTTCAGTATTTCTATTTAAAATGGTTCAAAACTGTAGAGCACCCCTGAAGTACGTGGATTCTGATTATAGTCCAAATCACCTTAGTATTAGGTCAGTATGATGTTTTCAGTGGCTTTTCTAAGCAACGTACATTTCCATGCAACCTGCAAGAAACTTTAGTGTTAGGTCTGTGTGATGTTTTTGGATGGCGGGAATGTGTTTTTTAAAACAGTATCGCGCTTGTTGCCTTTCCATTCAAGATATATCTTAGTGAAATTATATACGTATCGCAACGTTCATTGATTCGTCTTACAGCAGCGAGAGAGAAGACAAGGAGTTTCAATTCATTCACAAAGGCTGGCTGCGGTCAAAATTAAAATCAAGTCTGGAGATCATAAAAGATTTCTTTACAATTTGCATCTCAGAGTCTCATGGGACGCTACGACGAAAACAAAACTGCTCTTGTGCGCAAGTTTCAAATTGTTCATTTTTGAACTATGACTGTCCTAGCCATTCATTCTATTTAGATAAAGAGTATTTTAATTACTCAAATGTCAATGATGGATTCCAAGGTAGCATCATTTGTATTAACCTGATTTTTTACAGCAATGCTTTCATTGAGGAATCGAAAATGAGTATTTGGAAATTTTTAGTGGCAATGCTTCTTGATGTTTAGTTTCATGATGTGCGTCAGAGGAAATATACTGTATACTGTATACTGTATACTGTATACTGTATACTGTATACTGTATACTGTATACTGTATACTGTTTACTGTATACTGTATACTGTATTAACTATAAATATAAATATACCATATACTGTACGTTCACTAACCGGTTAAGATCCGATTTTAATAGCGATTGTTTTCCAAAATCCGTAGTAATATTTTAAAGCCTATCTCATTAGTTCCGTAAATATTCTACGAGAAAAAGATTCATTTTTGAAGCTTTAGCTCAATGGATAGATTATGAAGTCAATGGTCATGCAGGTCTTCTTGAATCATCAACAATTCCCTGCTATTTTACACCCCATGAAGGTAATTAGCCCAATTCTCTTCATAGCTTTACAAGAAAGTACTAATAAACTTTAAGTAAATTTATTCCTTCGTCCTTCAGAATTTTCTTTCGACCCAATTAAAAAAAGATGCTAACTAACGCTTCATTCTAAGAAAGTCAAGAAATCTGGCCGTAATGCAGCAACCATACTACAAAATCTTCAAAGGATGCTGCTCATATCATAACTCCACATCTCTTCCTCATGCAAAAAACTCGGCCCCACAGCTTTCGTGGGGTCAGAGCAGAAAGTTAAAAGTACCGCCGAGCTTTCTGGCCTGCGGCGTCCGAAAATCCGATTTGTTTTTCAGGAAGTTGCAGGTCTGTTGAAATGGCTCCCTAGTGACAATTTTTGTTAACTCGAAGCGATGGTCTTAGCATATTTCAGTCTTGATTTCTTATTTTCTACTCCCAGTCCTATTTCAAGCAACATACAAACAGTTGTGAAGTGAGTGGCTACAGCCTGAGGTTGACGGAAAAAGTTAGTGGAAAGGCTTACACCAATAAAATTGAGAATATATTTCCTTTCAAAATTAAGGGATTTATGAAAGAGTCAACGTTCGTGAAATATGTACACAATGGTAAATCGAAGATTCAAAAAGTTCCTTCACATATCTTCAAATTTTTGAAAAGATATTTGCCTATGTAATTATTTGACGCACTGTAGGGGAAAGTTCTCCCAGAAATTCATTAGAATTCATTTTTCTACCTCCATTAATTTAAACTGTTGTAAGAATTAATAAAATATCATTTAGCACATCACTAACTGCTGTTACTCGTGTGTCAGGTAAACAGCTGTAACGCTATTGCTGTGATGCGTTCGTCAATGGAGATATGTGGGACTATAGAACGTTCGTTAAAGGAGAAATGAGTGACGTAACAGAGGAAAATAGACCATAAAGGAAGTAATGAGCTATAATTTAACCGTACCACGTTATAGGTTCTGATTACGTAAGACCCACTGGGGTGTCTCATCATGTAAAGACACGATACCAATGAAGTGATGAACCAATTATCTTCGTTGCTAACGAAAGAATTCGGTCCTTTTTATTTAAATACTTAGAGGGTAAAAAAGAAAGAAATTACATTATGCACAACGTCAAAGATCTGCTAATGAATTGTCATTTCGGGCGGGCCATAATATTTTCCAAGCATTGAGTTGATTTTTCCAAGCATTGAGTTGATTTATCCAATTGTGTTGATTTCCAGCAAGAGATGATCACGTTTTTATTTTGATAAAGTTTTCTTAATGTTTTTCGAACGCCAATGCTTTACTTCTAGTTTATTCAGAAGATTTAAAGTTTAAAATTTTTGAAACACTTTGATTTAATGCATTTTAGAGGACTGAAAATGAATTTTTTATAATCCGAAAAACGTTTCTTTCTGATCATGAAATTCTTAACGACGTTGGTTCTGCATTCAAGACACCCGACGTTCTGTTAATTTTTATCCTGATGTGATCATGTTGGCGCACTCGAGCTTCAGCTCCTGTCACGGTAGAGGAAACAAGGTAGAGTCATTTCTATGGGGAAAATACACCTCTTCTCGTTCGGCTAGCCAATAGAACGGCTTTATTTCAAGCAAACTTTATGACGTCACCAATGCGACATATCGTTAGGCCAAAAGCGGTGCAAGATTTGGGGCTAGCAGTGTTGTCAGATGCAATATGAGTGCTGCTACTGGTCCGTTGCCATGACGTCAGCATTGCCACACAGTTGACGAAAAAAAGACTGGTTTGACCCTACCATGTTTCTTCTACCGTGGTTCCTGTCTAGATAGCTGCCCCTGCCCGCATGTGCTCTGTACCTCCCTCTAGTCATCAACACTGGGGTGGTTATCGATCTATGGCTGTAATTACACGGTATACTTGATCGCAGCTAGCAAGTATTGATCTGACTCGCAAAGATAGCTCGGTTACGCAAGTCCCAGGATTACAGAGCTGCTGCGTCAAGCTGGATGAAGAAACTGACGGTTATTGAAGGGTGATTCCTTTAGATAATACCTACTCATGTCCACTAATAAACATTCATGATCAATAATTAAGAAGTGCATCTTAATGACAGATATTGCTTGAAGATGATGATGATGATCGACGTTTGAGGCCTTTAGGTTCACGTCCATCGTGAATACATTTTAGATTCTCCCTTTCTCTTTTTCAGTACCTCCGTAACTCCGAATGATGTCTTGTGGTGTCAGGAATTTCGAAGATTTATAGATATATAATTCGTGATGTTTACTTCAACAAATGAGACTAATTCCTTGCATAAGGCTTGATTTGATTAGATATTAAGTGACGATCAGAAAGAAGTTATTCTGACCTACTAAACATAGATTTGTAGCACAAAATCTAAGAATATTTTCTGGGTGAATCAGTAATCATAACGTATTAAACGTTATTCCTCTGAAACGTAATTGGAGTTTATTATTTTAATTCGTTTATACTATGAGTTAGATGGAAACGCACACATACTTTTAAATATGCTACACACTACGTTTATATGACAAAGCCGTCACGTCCACACGAAACCAATTTTCTAACCTAGCTACAGAATTTACGCAAACATTTTCAAGATCAATTAGACAAAAAACACCCTTGGATTTGCGTTGAAAATTATGACCATCAGCATAATTTTGCCTCGGCGAATGATGCTGCTGCAAATACACAAAGTGATGCACTCCGTTTATATTGGTAACTATTGTACACGACGAGTCACAAATTACGGGATTCGAAAATTTCCTAAAATAAGTTCAAAGATATGAATGTCCAACAAATATATCCATCCTAATAGTGCCTGGTCTCAAAATATGGATGACCAACAAAAAAATCTATCCTAATAGTGCCTGCGACTAGAATATTTTTGTCCGTGTGCACTGGTGAAGTTAGAATCTCAGATACAGTCGTTCAGCATACTTAAGACGGTGAAAGGGTAAGGTCCCCTTTATTATTTATCAACCTAGCAGTAACTGTGGATTATTATTTAATTACTAAGTGCAGAAAATTCACTACAAATTAAATGTGTTCAATGAGGTTCCCACTGTTATGACAAAAGCTAAATTACGCACAAAAAATTTTATAATATGAATAATTTACCTACAAATTTAAGGGAACTCCTGGCGTTTTATCATACAGGGTGTTAATTTTGAACACGTACAAACTTCAACAAGTTACAGGAATACTCAAAATAAACCGTTTTTCATGAAAACCATATATCGCAAAACTCTTTTAAAATTAAATCCGCATTGATGCGTCTGATTCTTAAAATGAAAAGTAAGGCGAAAATCGCTGTACG
>JACJUY010004088.1:61598-76197 GCA_014220935.1 Platorchestia sp. MABIK | reverse complement strand
CCTGCCGGGTTCGTTTGTACCTCAGGCACTCGCTTCGGGCTAAGGTATTCATGGTCTAAGTCTCTAAAATATTCTAAAGTCTGCCCTAAGCGTAAAGCAGCCTGAGTGAGAACACCACAGCTTCACATATGAAACTCTTCGTTTCTTCAAATGAGGTCGGTGTCAGCGCCTCATCAGCAGCCTCATTACCAGGAACACCTTTATGGCCTGGAATGAACTGCAGGTAAGCACCGTGGGAAGAAACAGTGGTGTACAGCTTGGCTTGTATGTCACATACTAAGGGGAGATAGTTTTTTGGCTTTCAATTCAGTTTGAGGTGCAAGGAGCTCAAAAAGTTACTAAAAATTATATTCTTGTCTTCCACATTATTATTCAACAGTATCCATCGAAGAGCTTCGTTGATAGCCAAAAGTTCTCACTCAATGACTTGTATCTGTAGACGGAGTTTCCAGTTCATGGTGACTCCTTTTGAAGGGGCAACCACTGCAGCAGATGAGGACCAGGTAGGTTCAGCAATGCAAGATTCATCAGTAAATAAAGGGGTGTATCCAGAGAAGGTTGTGTCCATTAATTCGTGATACTTTTGAAGAACAATTTGATTAAACAGAGAAGAGACTGGGGTAGGCAGAAAATCAGTAAGGACATGGGCTTCCACTTCGAACCAGGGAAGAATCGGTGAAACAAGTGGTACTACATTGAGAACTGGAATCTGCAGGTTAACACTGGAAAAAAAGCTCTTGCACGTGATACCATGGATGGCAAAAGTATAGAAGAAACTTGCTGTGGAGAGAATGGAGCTTGAAATAAGTTGTTAGCAATTTCACTGGGAAATTGCTGTAGTTTGCTATAATGCAAACACGTGAGTTGATCTCTGCATATTGCCTAAGGGAAAATATTAGTTTTCCCCTCCAGTGAAGCTACAGAAGTTTTGCGTAGGTAAAGAAAATTTCAGGAGCTTGAATTTGAGAGTAGTTTGAAGAGCTTGCAGACCAAAGGTATGAACTAGGAGGTGTGTCAAAAGAATAGTTTTTTCGAATGAGATGGTAAGGAAACGCTCGCATCATCCCTCTATGGACAAATTCGATTGAAGATTTTTTCGAGTTGTAGTTTGTGAGTCATCCAAAGTGTCTACGAGCAATATTTCAGAAATACGAAAAAACACGATAATGAGTTACCCCTCTGTCACCTATCCTTTCTCGCGTTCTCCATGTACCCACGTCAAATTATTCTCAAATTCTTGCTCAGAAAATTATACGAGAAAAAGTTCGTGGTATGTGTGTGTGGTCTTTAGCCGGAAAATAAGTCGCGAGTACGACGGTAGCACGCCTACCAGCACTCCGACTTACCTTCCACACAGTCGTATTCGCTTTAAGCTGGCCGGGCCTCACCCACGTCAAGTTCGCACATTTTCATGTACGTGTGTTGCAGCGTTCGTGTGCGTGAAGGATGCGTCTTGTCTACTGGTCCAGAGTTTATCTCATTGCCAGAAGTCGCTGTATCGTCTATAATGCGTTACGAGATGTTGCAATGCAGTTAGATTATGCACTTACCTGCATCGCTCATCGTACAGGTCGCTTGCTTTTTCAACTTTTTCTAGTATAAAACAACTTTGTAGTATTGGTTCCTGTGAACAGATTATTGACATTAGCAAATTTAAATATTAGATACTTGTACTGCCAACTTAGACTTACGTATTTTAGAGTCATCATTCATTCATAAGCTCAAACCTTCTCTCAATGAAATGCAGAGTGCATACCCTCTGAAAATAATCGACCGATAAATTATTATTATTATTACTTTTATATATATATATTTTTCGTGCTTATATTCTGCGTTTCTGTAATTTGGGATGTACTGACTTGTCTATTACTTTATTTGCAGACTTTTTGTTGATAATGAGCCAAGACTCGAAACGTTCAAAGTATATGCGTCAAAGTACTTCACCATTTCTTTCATTATGAATAATGAATAATTATAAGATAAATAAATAACGAAATAAATTATCACATATTCAAATAAATATTATTACTTGTAATTGTTTTTAATTTATAATATACTTTTTATTACTCACTTGGGAAGTTTTGAAAATGATATTAAATATCGTCTAATATATTATACTTGTCACGGAAAGACAGAAAAAATTAACAATCTTTGTTGTATTAAGTAGTATGGTCACAAGTCTAAATATTAATTTAAAAACTGTCTCATTATCGCCAGCGCAACTGAAAATAATTCCGCATTGATGAGGCATTATCCTTGTATGTCATATATGATAGGGGAAGTGGTGTGGACAAAGGCTGTACTTAATTTCCTGACTCAAACGAAAAAGGTGCAATATTTTTGATGAAATCCAAAGCATTTATTCCTTGGTGTGTAAGCGCTAAGCTTCCTTTGTCCCCAACTTGAGCATAGAGGTTCTTTTATTTTGCACTTTACGACGAAAATTATATTAACAAAAGGGAAGTAACAATTAATTAGACTGATATGAGCACATAGAATTTTTTAGTCAAATTTTCTAAGTAAAGTAATCGAATTCAATTGGCGTAAATATGCAAAAAATGCAACTTAAAAACTCTTCAGCACTAAAATATTTTTTAATCAATTGATATAGCACATGGTAATTTCTCAAATTAACTACCAATTTATAATAGAAACTAAATGAGATTTGTATTGTTAACAATGCATTGTGACATACGAACAATACGTTATGACATGCGGTAGTATCGCAGTAACTGCGCTGTTATTTGGTTTAACTCATTGTATAATATGTGTCGTTTAAAACGGCTGTGTCTTTTAAGTGTAAAATGAAACATAATGCATTTTATTTCATTATTAAATGATACTTATATTGCAGGGCTATAGAATAATAAATGTTCGCACAAGAGTTATGTCACACAGCGACGTGTGGCACTGTTGAAGTGAGCATGGTAGTGACTCATTTTATAATGTTTGTCGTTTAAAACCGCAGTGACTTTTAAGTGTAAAATGAAACGTAATGTATTTTATTTTATTATTAAATGATACTTATATGACAGAGCTATAGAATAATAAATGTTCGCACTGGATTTATGTCACACAGCGACGTGTGGCAGCTGTTGAAATGCAAATGGTAGTGATTCCGGATGGTGGTGACGAGCCGTACACGTACACGGACTAGCGCACGCACACTCAGAATGTGCGAACTTGACGTGGGTGCGGCCCGGCCGCACCTACGTCATCCTCGCACGTCATGTGCACTGGTCCAGAGTTTCCCTTATTCCCTTAAGGCACACCCTCAAACTTCACGATCTGGTATCGCCACAGATCCTCGGAAACGTGGATCTGCAGGTACGCAGACTTAAGGTCGACGACCTTAAACTCGCCCCGCAGCTGCCGCCATTTCCGAATCTTGTCGCCACACACAGCGACCATGTCATCACCAGTATGACACTCGACAAAGCCGTTCCACTCACGATAATCCATGACCGAACGGATTTTGTCCTTCGTTGGTTGCACGACGGCCAGCAACGGAATGACGCCCTGAATGGGGCCATGCCACCGCCTCAACCAACCTTACGAGATCCAACTCTGAATCTCCGCGTCATAGCGCTCACGCATGTGAGGCGCCCGAGTACATCCGTACTCCGCGATCCGAGTCTGCAACCCCTCGGGTGGCCTCTCGGGTTACCGCCAAATGACGGTCCACCGACCGTCAGCGAACCTAGCAACAAAGTCAGGGTCGACAATCTCGATCGGCGCTGGCGCACCTCTCGGATCCATCGTCCCCGCCCTTGCTACCTGGCTGGCTCCCAGCTTGGCACAGGCGAATCAATTGCTGGACCCCCTACAGCATCCAGATGACCAGGATCTACCCCAGTCAGCAGCATACTTCGAGTCAGGGCCTCTCCTGACAGTGACGCCCCCATGTGATCAATAACATCACTCCCTAGGAGACAGTCAACACCAAGATTCCCCAACTCCGGCATGACGAGCGCAGTGACGCCAAAACAATGCCCCTGCAACCCGACTACCACACGACAGTGCTTCCCCTCACAGGAAGTTCTGCCGTCCGCCGTTAGCAACGGCAGCCTCGGTCGGAGGCGTTGGCCTACCACCACCCGTGGACAAATCACCGTCCGCTCGCTCCCGGAGTCTACCAGACACCAAGAACAATGCCCATTCAAAATGGCACGAACGACTGGCAAACGACTCCTAGTCGTAACACCAGTCGCTCCGAGCGATTTTAGATCGCCCCGCCCCAGCGACACACTTGTGCCGCTCAAGGTCCCTCTCTCCGAAAGGGCGCCGTCACCTCCCTCGGAGAGAGGAGACCTCCGGTGAGTACGGCTTATGCGGTTTCCATTGAGGAGGACGCGTCGCCCCGACTGGAGTCCTACGCAGAGAAACCCGACCCATCAACCGTGGACCCAGCTACCATCCTTGACGGAGCTACCGTGGGACAGTCATAAGCAAAAGGCCCGATCTCTCCGCACGCAAAGCATGCGGACTTCCTTTTGGCGGGAGCCTTTGCAGCCCCCCTGCCAGCAGGCGCCGCAGTGCCTTGCTTCTGCGAGCACACCCTCACGCGGTGCGCACCGCCACAGCGGTAGCAAGCACCCTTGCCACCACTGCCCTGCTTCCCAGAAGCAGCAAGGTCTGCCCCAAGCTTGGTCCCCTGGCCTCGCCCAGCCACAGCCCTCTGTGCGGCCATTCTATCCCGCACTCTCGACACCACAGGGTCGAACGGCGCAGTATACGCGTCCTCACGCGCAACTACCCAAGTGTACAGAGTAGTGGTGAGACCTTCGTAAAATTTGAGCCTAAAGATCAAATCTCCCTTGGTCAACCCCACTCTCCCACCCAGACGCGCCAAGTCATCCAGGTATACGTCCACCGACTCGCCAGCACCAAGCCGACGGTTGGTGAACCGCCTATAAGCCTCCTGCAAAGGCAACGCGAATTGCGCGGCTCGCGTAGACCTAACTACCTGCCACTGCACGGCATCACCGACAGTCATGCAGCGAAACACCCGCGTGGCATTGCCGTCAAGCATAAACCCAATAACGTCGGTCGGCGCCACGCGCTCCAGCTGGCAGAGTCTCTCCAGATTCTCCAGCCACTCCAGCGCATCGATCGATCCATCGCCAGTCGACTTAGGCAACTGCCTAGCCAACCGATCAAGGATTGGACCACGCGCCTGTGTCAGGATGTTGGCCAACATGCTAACATCCACGAGCACTCCCGGCGTGCTCCCCGCCGCCGGCACTTGCGATCCCAGATCGGCAGCTCCGGCTGCCGCAACCTTCTCAGCCGCCTCAGCCGACGCGGCCTTCCCAGCCGCCGCCATCTTGCTACCAACAAAGATGGCTACCACCTCTAAAAGCCTAGGTAGCTTGTGGTCTTTAGCCGGAAAATAAGTCGCCCGTACGACGGTAGCACGCCTACCAGCACCCCGACTTACCTTCCACACAGTCGTCCCTGCTCCAAACCGGCCAGGCCACCAGGTACGACTGCTGAGAGGGTAAACATCACCCCTCCCGAAGCAAGATGATCACTCCTACCAGTTGCCGGGTGCTCTCACCCAGGAAAACTGCACAGCTTCCCTGCTGCACTAACTCTTGTTTCTCCGCAGAAACTAAACAGCTCAGTCACTGACTCAAGATACTGAGCAGACGAGCAACGCGAAAATCAGGTGCATAGTTTACTTCACGACTGTCAACGACGTGGAGGGTCAACGACACACTGCAGCCCGCAGCCGCGCAGCAGTGGCAGCAAGATCGCCGTCTCCCGGAGGCAGAGCGCACACCGTTAAAGCGTCCTCTGGCGGCGGCAAACACCACAGTGTGATTAGTCGTTTGAAATATATGTACAAGGTAATATATTTGGTGCTCTTCTAATTGAAATCTTTTGATGTACACCAAATCTTGAACAATTTTCTGTGAATTCAGTCATCTACTATTTTTTCACAACGTAAATTACAGTACTTTAAACCACGGCACTGCAAGGCCTTCTGTCACGGTGGTGCCGGGTGCCACCACCGTGCCGTTTGACAGCTCACAACGGAACATCTAAATTGTTGATGGCACATTTTTTAATGCGCGAAGGTAAAATGAACAATCTTCCAAATAATTTGGGAACTTCCTTTTCTTTCGCATCTTGTACTGCTTTCAGACATGCTTCTAATGTCAAAACTAACCCAAAATCTCCTGATAATGTTTAATCACATGCCTAAAAATGTCCCTAGACTATATTATTCGCATGTCTGAGTAGAACTGCGATATTGCTGTAATGGAAAATTAATTGATTGAAACTAAATTAGCATACTTTTCTGAATGATCACGGACAACCGAAAATGGAGGTTTCGTAAAATGTGATCCTGTTCTAAAACAAAACCTACCCACTTTCGGTTGCCGATGAGCATTCAAAAAAGTTTGATAATTTAGTCTGAATAAGTTTTCCAGTTTAGCAAAATACAGTCCTAAGCAGACTTGCAAATACTAGTCCTGGTTAATTTTTAAGCTTAAGCCAATTTTGTATAATACCCTTAGTTCATTTCCCCTCTCAACAGTGTAATCATATGCAACATCTTGTGTTGTGTGTTTTTTCTAAACTTTCGTTTGTGTATTTTTACGCCGCACAAAATGCTATCACTGAAAATGGCCTTTTTATTGAAGCGTTTCTGGTTGGGTTTCGTTCAAATTATTAGAAAATTATTTAAAGAAGCTGGTCTTGCTTTTGTTAATTTTTATTGCGACTGCTTCGGCTCCCTGACAAAATTTATAGTTTCATGCGATTTTGGGTATCCCTGAAGTTTCCAATGGATTCGGCTGCTGAAACTTGCAATCACAATATATGTAAAAATTAATTCAAAAAATGACCAGATTAATTTTTCTCTATGTGTATTTTCTGCAAGTTATTCATTAATTTTGTTGCTTGAAGAAACAATATCTTCGATCATCGGTAGTATGTGGCAATACACATAGTTTTCCATATTATATTTATAATTTTTTCATATAACTTATTTTCTTTTTTAATTTAATATAAAGTACTTCTTTAGACAATTTCTTCAGGAAGTACTACGGAATATTTTTTTAACCATACAACTACCCGTTTCACCTTACTGTCCGTACACAAATGGAAAGGAAGACATGGTATCAAACTTAAAAGAAATTACTGTAAAATCAAATAGAAATTTAGTCTCTTTTAAACATGTTATGATACATACACAAATCGATATGTATTTTATTTTTAAGGAAAATTTGACTTTTAAAAAAATGTCACGAAACAAGTCTGGCTGTATGCCTTTTGTTTGCGATAGAAGGATTGAAACCTCGACAGTCAAAGAGGACAGGAAAATCAAAGAGAGGAAAATGCACCAAAAGAGAAAGGACAGAATAGGTAAGAAAATAGAATAGCAGGAGTAGCCATGGCGTGCGTTTACGTGTCTACCTCCATAACCTATAATCAGCACGGGATAATAAAAACTAAAGTGAGGAAATTTAATCAACTTTATTTAGTAGTACGAATTGAAAACGTGAGTTAACGTGTTCGATTGATCACACAGAGAATATTGAACGAAATGACACACAAAATGAGGCTAAAACACAATGCAAATATAAAGTTCGCGCTTGGAATACCGACATAAAAATTTAATTTGAAATGGCACACCAAATGAGAGAAATGCACACTGTGAATTGTCACCGTGCTAATGCGCCATTTAATGTTGTACGAGAAAATATTACGCACATGAAAGAATCACAAAGCACCATAAATTGGAGGAAACACTTTTATTGAGAGGGGCCGCAACACCGGTACGACCAAAAAAACTTAGACGCACTACTCGTGTAAGTGTAACCAGGGTTGCGGAGTCGGAGGAATAAATTTGCGACTCCGACTCCGACTCCGACTCCACCTTTTCAGAATTTTGCGACTCGGACTCCGACTCCGACTCCACCTTTCCAGAATTTTGCAACTCCGTCTCCGACTCCACCTTTCCAGAATTTTGCGACTCCGACTCCACCTTTCCAGAATTTTGCGACTCCGACTCCACCTTTCCAGAATTTTGCGACTCCAACACCGACTCCACCTATTCACAATTTATAAGATGAATATTACTGCTTGCAGGTATTGCGACCTGTACATATGGTTATCTTGATCTTTATTTACGAACGACTTTTAAATTAGCAATAGAATGTTAAAAATCTAGTTTTTACTACCATTTATCTACTAGTGTACATGATTCTTCAAAAATGACAGGATCCGACAGTTTTCTTTAAGAAAGTCCCAAGATATAGATGACAAACAAATAGATCCACCCTAATAGTACTCGCGATTAGAATATTTTTGCACATGTGCACTGGTGAAACTCTTATCACTGATGCGGTCAATTAGCATCCTTATGAACGTCACAGACGCACACACCAACCAAGCAAGCAACAACTGTGTATTATATTTCAAATTATCATTAGAAAAGAAGTTTTCAACAAATTTGCCATATCTTTTTTCCACGACAAGCTGCATTTTCTCAACAGTAGATTCAATTTTCAAGCAAAATTTTTTCCTTATAAACAAAAGCAGGGCAGATGTTAGGTTTTTCACATCATTTGAATGGTATTTATGATACCATCCAATCAAGCTAATTCCCATTGTATTTACATAGGGGAAATTAATTGCAAAAACACATACTTTTAATAAATTGATGGACACACTTAGCGTTTCAATATATATATATATATAGTTTTTTGTGCGGACAGATTTCCACCGTAGGTAGCAACTCAAAATAAATCAATTTTCATGAATGATTAAATGCCCAAAACTCCTTAGTTTTAGAGTTGTGAGGACTTAAAGAAACTTTGAAACGTAAAGTTTGATACTACGTGCGCGCCAATGTTAGCGCTACCTTTTTCACTTCAAATTAATCTAAGTCAAGTTCATTTTAATCCAAGTCAAATTCGAATAAATCAAAGTCAAGTTCGAATTAATCTAAGTCAAGGTCAAATTATTTTCAGTCAAGTTCAATTTAATTAAAGTCAAATTCAAATTAATCCAACTTTAGGTTGAGTTAGGAATTGACACAATCACTCATTAATTAGAGCGTTTTTTGCATTAAATGTTTCTATTGGATGTCATGAAAAAGACAATCGTTTTTCCTTTTAGCAAGGAATACGTAAAACTTTCGCCGGTGTTACAATCTAAAGACAAGCTGTCGTAAAATGTGCTAAGTATCCCGCATCAGGAGGCGGAGTGTGATTCAGATCTTTGAGCGGCGTAAAAGTTACCAGTCAATTATATAATAAAAACAGTTCACTTTGTATTGTACTACTCATTGAAGTTATTTTAAATTCTGCATTAATGTTAGTATGCATTCATTCAAATATTTATGTTCAAAATGTAATTTTATGTTACACATAGCAGTATCGGGGATGTTTCCACTCTCATTTAGAGATTTCCATATTTGAAATTTTATTTTATCACATGTATGAAATCATATACATGCGAGTACATAAGAGAACTATTGGACGTTGTGTAGATTTAATCTTTAAGAGAAATATACAAACGCGATTCACTGAGTACTTATGCACGATTCCGTTTGAATACAATTGACAGGAGTACATTACACAGATACATTCCTGCATTAGCAACAAAAATGTTGCTATCCCTTCAAATCAATAGGCCAAGGCAAATATATATCATCTCTGTCGATGAGATAAATTGTAACTTCTTTTTAAGAAAATCGTTTGGACGAGCGAAAAAGGACTTTGTTACTATACTTTTTTATGGATTAAATCTACATATCGTCCAATGATAATCTTATTTAGTAGCATGTATATATGAGTTGATACATGTGATAAATTGAAATTTCACGAATATAAATCTCTATTCGAGCGTAAATAATTCCTCTATACTACTATGTATATGTGTAACATAAAATTACCTTTTGAACATAAAAATTTGAATGGATGCAAACTGCCGTAAATGTAGAATTTTAAAAGGACTTCAGTGAGTAGTATAACAGATTTTTATAATTGACTGGTATCTTTTACGCCACTCAAAGATCTGAATCACACTCTGCCTCCTGATGCTGGAGACAGCACATTTTACGACAGCTTGTCTTTAGATCGCGACACCGGACACCGGCGGAAATTTTATGTATTCCTTGCTGAAAAGAAAAACGATTGTCTTGCTCATTACATAATATAAAGGCATATTCAATGCTAAAACGCTCAAATTAACAAGTGATTACGTCAATTCTTTACTTAACTTAGGATTGCTTTAATTTGAATTTGACTTGGATTAAACTGATCTTGACTTGGATTAAATTGACTTTGACTTAGATTAATTTGAAGTGAAAAAGGTGAAGTCTTGATGGGTGAAAAAGGTGAAGGTAAAGTCTTGAAGTTCCTACCCCACTAAAACATGTTTTTGATATTTTTACAATAACTGCAAGCATTTTACGGTTAGGAAAAGTATCTGCAGTTTCAAGCTATTAAGCATTGAATGATGTTTGCACGTTTTATTAATTTAATGAAAGAGCTACTAACGTTTATCATTGATAACTTAGGTTTAGTTTCCTAACTAACGTTAAAATGGCAAATTTTTCGTGATTGTAAAATGCTTGCAGGTTTTATCGTAAAAATAACAAAAAACTGCTTCTGTGCGGTTGGAACTATCCAGACTAGCGTTAACATTGGCGCGCACGAGATCTTCTACTTCGAGTTTTAAAGTTTTTTAAGTCCTTATAACTCGAAAACTACGGCGTTTCGACATTTTATCATTCGGGAAAATAGATTTGTTTTGAATTTTTGTACCTATGGTTGAAATTTGTCCGCACAAAAAAAACACCCTATATAGTGCTGATTATTCTTATCAAATAAAATGACCAGGGTCTCCTTCAATGAATAAATAGATTTGCGTATTTCCTGTGCATAACTTCTATGTTATTACAATGTTCAATTCAGTACTGAACAAATAAAATTGGTTGGTCCGGCTTGGTTGGTTGGTTGGTCCCTTTCAAGATCTGAAAGGATGCTTAATGATCGTATTTGTGATACGAGTTTCACCAGTGCACAAGCACAAGAATATTTTAATCGTGGATACTATTAGGGTGGATTTATTTATTTTTCATCCACATCTGGAAGATTTGTTTAACAATAATATCGAATCACGTCATTTATGACGGGCAGTGTACACTATTATAAACAAATATACTTATATATTACTGACAGGTGTCTTCTGAGTAGGCAAAGTAGGCAGTGCATCCCCTGATAAGCATAGATAAGCATCAACAGTTTTTTCTATTCCTAAGTAGGCTCCGATTCAACGAAATTACAATATTTGATTTAATTACTAGGCTCAAAATCCCCAAAATTATGCTATATCATATATACATGTAGATAAGGTAGGCAAGATTTGCACACCGCCTTTTCTTCTCTGTATCTACACTATGCAGGGTAACAATGCAGAAAAGGATACATATTGTAGTTCAAAGAATTTTATTTCTCGGCTATAATAGGCCAAAGTTGTTCGGCTTTCTTCGCAGGGCCTGACATTTTCGGAACGTTTTGTTTACGAATAGAAGCCACTTTTAGCTTCTCTGTGTGTAATATGATACTGTCTTTCATTCTCGTTTGATTTTTTACTATGAATAACAAAATAATCAATTAAAACATTGAGTATTTTTGTACCTTTTTAGTAAAGTATTTTAACTCTGTTTTATTTACTTTCGGTTTTAAACAATTATGAATAAGTTTTGCAAAAATCAAAATCGAAGACACCAAAAAATAGCGACTCCAACCTCGACTCCACAACATCTGAATGAACGACTCCGACTCCACCACATTTGTAAATGCGACTCCGACTCCGACTCCGACTCCACACACATTCAGAAAAGCGACTCCGACTCCGACTCCACCCTAAAACTTACGACTCCGGCGACTCCGACTCCCGACTCCGACTCCGCAACCCTGCGTGTAACTCACCCTAACGGCATTACGATGGAAATGTGCTTCCCAAAATGAACCTGTAAATGACATCCGTGACAATTGCCCGCACCAAAATAACATTTTCGCTATGAACACACATATTGACGCACGTTAACTGCTAACAAATATGTTCCTCCTTTCATTGTGTTTTTCCACGCACATTTGTTGAAACACACGATTACCTCAGTCCTACATACACTCGTCACGGACCAGATTTAGTTGATTTCACAGTCCCCTTTTCTCCTGGACGCCGATGTGCAGACGTGACGCTCATGTTGTTCATGTGTTTTGAGGAAAATTTGACATTTAAAATAACATTTATTTCACAAAGTCTACCTATTCGATATAATAGCTCTTTTTGGCAACTACAAGTTCAAATCGGCAGCGAGCATCACCAGCTGCGGCACTAAATAAATCCTGGAGAATTCCGTGCCATGTAGGGAGAAGTAAGGACTTCAAATTTTCAAGCGAACGGTAAAATTTCCAGCCGGCTCTACACTCAAGAAAAACCGTTTATTTTCAAAAAAGTTGACACATGAGATACGTGACAACATATTGGCTTTTAAAATGTGATCCTGTTCTCTCAAGTATCGGCCTTTCTGAAGAGTCCATTGAGATTTGGAGAATAGTGAGGTCACATTTCCTTTAACCAAAATGGTGTCGATTTTTGGTGGCATCAGGCGTAAGTGGAATTCGCGATGTGAGCAGTCCCCTCACTTTGATAAAAAATCCACAATTCACTGCTTGAAAATGCTGAGAAGCAGACTTACCCTTGGGATTCAGAACTTCATTAATGTATGCTCTCGTATTACTATTGCAATTTGGCAACACGTAAAATGAGGGAGGCTTTCATGAAGAAAAAATGGCGCCCAATCCATGGCAGAAGCTGGTTTTATGCATGACAAACTCTCTCCAGTTCAAGAGCTATTGTAAAATTATTCTTTCTGGTAGCGCAGTCGTTGCGCCTGTTGTGAGCCATTGCAATAGCGAACAACATCTCGCCAGACACTCCGACTTCACTCACCGTGCCTCCTTTCATTGCATCCAACCAAACTGTCATTTGTCCATCCTTCTCTGAATTTGAATCTCGGTGTGAGTTTTTATAGGGTGAAGGAAAATCATCGTGGACAATCCTCCTGTAGTTCTTGAACTCTTAGTTCACTCGTTTGCTCACTACATCTAAGGACATCGGCGTGTTTTATTTGATTGGCTCTCGAACGTTCTCAACAAAATTTGTGGTTCATCGCGATCGAGATCTTCCTCTTCGAGGCCGATCCTACAAGCGAAATGAGACATTTCAAGTATCGTATCACATTTCGATAGTAACTTCAATGTAATTAAAATATAGTACACTGCAAATTCAGTGGTGCTAGTTAATCATTATAGGAAATCTGTGAATAACAAAATTTAATAATTTAATGGGTATAACCAATACAATGAGTAATAGAAGTTTGCTTACTTATCACTATTCTGTTCAAAGTATGTATACTGTGTGTACTTAAATAATTTGTTGTAGCAAGAGCTCCTCTGAATAAATACTTTCGCGAAGGACTCGCCGCAGCTGCATTAAAAAAGTTCTCACAGACGATTTCCTTGAATTAATTACGCTTGCAGTAATCATGTTTCGAGTAAATTTATTGCTTTCGTGATTAAAATAATTTAATTTAATTTTATACTTTTTGAAGATTCTGCGTTGGAGTCGGTCAGTAGAGCAGAATAAGTAGGAGTCATTGAGGATAGAGTTAAAATAGCGAAGTTAGTCAGTGGAGAAAGAATCAGAGAGACAGTAGAATCAGAACTTGTTGGGTCGTGGACGATAGGCCAGACTCGGCAGAGTCAAGTCGTTTTCAGTAGAGTCGAGTCAGAATCAACGGCGCCAAGTCAGAGACAATAGTGTCGAGTCAGCCTAAAGGAAATCGAGCTAAAATCATCGGATATGAGTCAGAGTCATAAGAGTTAATTCACAGAAGTGTGGAGTCAAAATAAGGGGAGTCAAGTCAAAATTAATCAAATCTAATCGGAGTTAACAGGGGTGAGTCAGAATCAATGGAATCGAGTTGGTGTCTATGTAGAGTCAAATCAATGTTAATAGAGTCAAGTCTGAGTCAATAATGTTGAGTCTATACTTGGGGATATGGAAAGCCTCAATTTCTTGCATCTATGTGTGAAAACGATTTTTTAGTACATGGATACATTTAAAAAATTTTCTGAGCTCTAGTTTGAAAGCATTTGGAATTGTTTACGGGGAGAAGTTGAGAAAGGACAAAGTGACGGAAAATGACAGTTTGTGTGAAAGTCGTCTCAATACGAAGTAGTAAGGATACATTCGTGTCCTCGCTCCTTCTATGAATGAGTCATACGGTTCTCATATATGGGTCCGATAAACCAGTCTCTGAGCTTCAATTTGTGAGTAATTAAAAAAAAATTTAGAAAAATGCACACGTGTCTACTAGGAATAGTTCGAAAATAAGAGCATTGTAAATATTAATTACCCTCGAATTTTCTGTCTTAAGAATTTCAAAGAGGCAGTTTGGGGGGTTCCTCATCTCAAAACAGTCTCCGGTAATTTGTGTAAAATAGCTCGCTATCTTGAGTCTACACAAAAGGTGTAAGCTACAGTACGTACCGGAAAAGAAGTC
>JACJUY010004088.1:32231-60752 GCA_014220935.1 Platorchestia sp. MABIK | reverse complement strand
AATCCAATGTATCGACGTTTCATGTTTGTACTTTATTGGAAATAAATGTTTTTTCTTTCTTTCTTTCTTTCTTTTCAAGCAATTAAAATGTGCGTCCTGACGGTTGCTATGGAGACAGATTTAAACGCGTTGCCTTGGTCACCGCTTTGCTACTATGGTGACCGCAGTGATCGCCGATCTCCTGAGAAGAGTTAGAAGCTTTAGCCCAAGGAAAAGTTAATTTTGTGCTAAACCAACGAATACAATATCTGTTTTTTCAATTGTTTAGGTTTCAAGAATTTTTGTGACCCAGCACTACCGTTCATTTACTACGTGGTACAAATTTTGCACGAATTGAGGAGCCCTTCTGTAATTTTTAAAACCGAGATTCGGTTCAGAGACCAATTTACAGAACAAATTATCGGAAAGTTTTTACGTTATTGATCCACGGAATCACTATCTCATGATTGATGTACAGTATATTAGAAAGTAACTTCTCGATGATTTTACAATAAGCCAGAGAGGAACAAGATGAGGTAGAAAAGTTTGTGTGATATTTTTAGGAGACCCTCCTGGAGATGGTCTACCGTTCGTATGGGACGTAATTCGGTTTCGCCTATGATTGGCCACAGTACAAGACTCCGAAAATTGTTTGAAATTCTTCGTAGTATTTGAATCACAAAAATCCTCATTTGGCTGGGGTGGATGACAAAACAATAACTCCGCATTTACAATTTGGAGACATTCACAAAGCGTGCCTCAAAGGCGGCTAGAATTAAGGAAGGATATAGTCCGACCCCTTATGTTGGAGTGACAATCCCTCCTGAATTGCCACTCTAGGTTCCATAGCAAAGCATAACATGGCTCGATAGTGACTGTAACGAAACTATCTTGATCAAAACCAATGATAGATAGGAATTCGCTTCTACTCTTGCAATGACGTAATTAATTGTGTATTCTAACATTCTTCTTAGTAACAAATAACGATAAATTCTTAACGAGAATTTTATCAAGTTATCTTATTAATTTATTTTCTAGGTTAAACAAAATGTTGCTCATGAATGACATACATACTAAATCTAGGATTCCCTTCCTAAGACTCTAGCAAAGATTTGAAAGCGATCTGGTGTTGGCCAAACGCGAGAGCGTCCTGCAACGTGAAAATAAATTTTAGAAGCTGTATTTTACTATCAAGCTGAAACTGCAGCTGACGCGATTTTTTGAAAATTGTTCCTAAAATTATACAGACAACTTAGAATTAATTAATGGAAGATTTGTACCATTGTAGTGCAACAAAAAGGTATTAAAAGAATCTTCATGATCGATTTGAAGACTGTGCCCAATTAAAAAATGTCGAAGACGCAGACGTGACGTCGAAAGATGGAAGTGAGAAGATCAGGCAAAGACGCACATGTAGATCGACGAAAGAATTCCGCAAAATCTTACTTTTTTACAATTCCGTTTTGATGACGAGTTTCTTGTATTTAATTGGTATGCATACTATTTTTTCAAATCACACAACGAGTTGCTAAAGTCATGGTGTCATGATTCAATTTTTAAGACTTATTTTTAGGCAAATGCATGGATTAAAGAGATTCTTGTAGCCTTAAAGAATTTAACTTGACATTAAGTATTTTCTCGTCATCGGAACTGCACAATGGACTAAGAAATGTTTAATTTTTACGTGCGCAGACATGTCTGGAGCCCTGCGTACGGAAGAGCTTCTCTCTGTGGTGCCCACTGGGGAACCTCAGCCTGCACGGCCTCCCCTGGGCTCCCACACCCTCTACTCCCCGCTGCCCAGAGACCTCACCGAATGCTTCCCACCTCACAACGACCCTTCACCTACTTTGCCTACGCAGCACGACTATTCTCCAAATTTCCCACTGAACCACAATCCTGACCCAAAATTTCCACCATACAACGATGCTGACCCAAAATTCCCGCCGTACCACGATCCTGACATAAAATTCTCCCCTTACCATGGGAAGCCTGCAAAATTCCCGCCATACCAAGGCGAGCCTTCAAAGTTTCCTCAGCACCACAACCCCGTTCCCCTGCTCGCCCCCTCGCCTGCCCCACCAGAGCACCACACAGCGCTGGCCGCCCGTCAGGGAGCTGAAGGCGTCTTCTCCACAGTCATCCAGCCGCTCATGCCGAGCGAGAAGTAAGAGATAACACGTGAAAGTAATAGTTCTGGAGCAAAGTCACAAAGTGGGACCAACTTCATTCTATAGTACTATAGAATGAAGAGAATGCCCGAAAAACTCGCAGATTTACTATTCAATGATGAGTATGAATAGCAAATTGAATATTCCAAGCAGAAGTAATAAATGAACACTCCACCCCCAGGATGCAGGACAGAACCCAGGATAGAGAGCGTCTACTGTGGCAAGGGCGGCCCCCAGCTCATGAGGGGGGGTCGACGGTGCCCCTGCAGGGTGCAGGCTACAGGTCTGGCGCCCTCGTTCTGGGGCAGTGGCAGCAGCAGCAGCTGACGCGGCACCAGGCCGTCACCAAGGAGCTGGAGGACGCCATCAGGTCTATATAGTGTCGCTTCTCAATACCTTCATTCGATACATTGTGAGAATCAGAGATGATCATATTGTAATTGCCTAAAAATGCAGTTCAACAGTGCACAATTTCTTTAAAAATCATATCCTCATGATGATTTCAAGAACTAACCAATGAAGAAACAATACGAGCAAAAGAAAGATCATTTTGTACATTGCATTATAATTTTTTGAATTGATGTTCATATTTATGCTGCGTCGAGTCTATCATTCAGCACGTAGATTTGCGCTTGGCAACTATATAAGTAGGTTTTATTGGCTAGTTAGTACCACTAGCCTTGGGGTGATGTGATATCCTAGTGATAGTGATCTCTCCTGTAACGATATCTACTGTACATCACTTTCCACGAAACTCGGTCGCTTTAGTTGTGCAAGAACTGCAAGTAATGTTCACGATAGAATAATAGTGAACCATTGTATATTTGTTATAATTTCATGCGTGAAGGAACTTTAATTATAGAGAAAAGAAGAATGAATTATCAATTTATCCAAAGCGAATATGGTAGTCCGACCAGCAGTGCCTGAATGCTCATTGTAATTTTCACTTTAAGGCAAGATTTACAGTTATAATGTAAGCGAAAACAAGATCTCTTGTGGAATAGTTCGTCTTTCTTTAGTCAAGATGCAAAATTTTTGGTATCTGTTTTATGAGCCAGCCAACAACACGGGCTCCAAAATTGTGGCAACACTGGTTTTGTGAGGTTTATCAGAGAAAAATCAAATAAACTCATACTCCATGAAGGTAAAGATATCGGATACCTTTAGAACAGTGAAAAAAATTCATTCAAATGGTCTCCGTTATTTTTATTGGCATCCTTTAGTCGGGTTTGAAAGGTTTCACTAACTACACGACGCTTATTTTGTGGGATTAGAGCCCATGCTCGACGAAGTTCAGGTTTCAGACCATAGAGGAGTTCTGCATGAGGAGGTCTGAAGGCTTTGATATCAGAAAGACGAGTAGTGTTAGATTTGGTCTCAGCGAAGGCCATTCACCTTTACTGATGAACACCTGAATTTTATGCTGTATAACCACGAGTCATTCTGGAGCCATGTGATGGAGCAGAGTCCTGGGAAGCTGGTTATATGATTGAATATGTCGCATTCAAGATATTAATGAGATTGGTCTTGTTTCCTCAAAACTTTCATAAAAATTACACCCTGAGGTATAGCCTGAGCCGAACATATTGAGTTTTACTGCTGTTAATTCTCTTCACAAAGAGAATGGGATCACCGCTACGTAACGACGATCCCTGCAAAAAACTTTTCGCGAGTTAACCTGACAACAGCTCTCCTGCAAATACCGTAGTCCAGTCTCTTTCTGTGACTGAGATCATACGTGTTACAGACGGCTGAGATCAAATGTTTCTATTAACTGAAAAAAATTTACACAATCCTGATTAAGTAATTAAGACGATAAATCGTACACCTAGCCTACAAAGGGAATAAAATATTTACTGATTAAAAGCACGAAGACATGGGAATATATTCTCCACAGTGGCATGGCAACCCTCGTAGAAGGCGCGTCGCTGTTGAGAGGAGTACGTAGAGGGAGGCGCAAGTAGGTGGAGGAAGAGGGAAGGTGTTTAATCAGGGCCGTGAGTAGGGGCAATGTCGGTGTTTTACGGTGAGAGCTAGCTAGGACTTTGGCGTTCTTCGTATTGAATATCCATGATGAGAAAATCTCCCCAAGGATTGTTGAGCAGATGATACAGATGCTTTGTCATTTGAGAACATATATCTTCCGATCCCCCTTGGGGATCTCCTTGAGACAAAATCGAGAGGTACGGGAGCAAAATATTCTCCTCGTTTCGGGGCATTCGTTTTATTCTTACATAAGTGGTTGTTGGATGGCCACAGTAATTTTAGCTTTAGTAATCCAAGCAATGTCAACACTCTATACAAACAGTATTTAATTTTTAATTAATTTCATTTTTATTACATTTATTTAGTTGCAGTAGTATTTCATTTGATTTGAATTTTGTGTTTTTTCATTATTCCCGGCGACAGGTCATTCGTATAATCTGACACGTGATGCCCTTCGTACCCCCTCCGCAAGGTTTTGCTCGTGTAACTGGCCTCATTCTATTTCGAGTCCGATTTCTCAATATTATCTACTCCCAGGACCCAATCATGAAGTCTGGTCCTACCTAAATCTGTCGTGGTTACTCCAACGACTGCTCTGATCACCCATCCACGCACTCTGGTTTCACTTTCAGCGATCGCTTTTTTTTCATTTTCTGTCAAAGAAGTCAATCACGACAGAGGATCATAAATTTTTTAGCGTCGATCTAGTATCCGTAGCATAAATGACTGATGGGTACGTGTGTTTCTCCAAAATGTCAACATTTTCCTACAAAGTGTACATGTTATCAGTATGCCAGCAAACAGTATGACATTTGACAAGAACCTTTCTTACGATAATTCGAACAATAACGTAAATTTAAATTTCAAAAGTTTCCATTTAATGCCCTCGTAACCTATCATAGATATAGAATTAAAGATATTTCTGAAATGTGAGAAAAAATCAGAAAAATTTCTTAGACTTCATTTCTCCATGACACATTTGAGCATTCCTACTGTACGAGTTGTATTACTTTCAAACCTGAAATTTTTTTGAATTTCTTACTTCATTCCATTTTGCTTTTGAATCCAATATCTATTTAGTCAATTAAAAATAGACACTTTTGACTTATTATCTATGCCCATTTTCAAATAACTCACAACTTTAGTTGGGTAGCCGCACTACCCAACTAAAGTTCATGAGGTCGGACAAATTTACTCGAGTATTCACTTATACTAATGTGATGTACTTTAAGTATACATTTAAGTAACTATTTAAAACAGGTTGACTGCAAGCTGTCGGACGAATGAGAGCGACGTGAACGCCACCACGCGTCAGCAGCAGACATCTGTAACACTAGACCTTGACGAGAGGTACGGCCTGTGTTGAAAAACTCAATTCATGCACACTCACATCCCAACTTGGACGTGGTGTCTCTGCATGACGTACCTTTAAACGGAATTAACGGAATGAACGGAACGGAATTAACGGCGGCGGACAAATTCAAAATTTACTTTGATGCTCATCTCCCTAGCACTGTTTAGCTAACATCAGTTTTGAAATTTGTATACACCATTAATACATTCCTCTGATGTTGTTATCTTTCAAGTAAGATGTACTAATGTAATTCATTCCTAGTACTCTAAGTCACAAATTACCATGCATCTCTTGAAGCTGTAGCTTTAAAACATAGAAAATTTAAGCCTAAAATAGTTTTCCTAATTTTTGAGCTCACATCCATGCAGCAGATTACGGTCAATCGTACAGTGCGTGTTTACTCCAAGTATTAATTCTTCAATTGCCATTTGGCTAAAATTTTCGATCAAAGTTTTCAAATAGCCTAGTTATTCCCAGCAATTTATCCGCTATAATTTATTATTATAGCAAATTTGACTGTTCTCCTCACCGCCAGACTTAAGGCCACGCTGAACAAGCGCGAGGACTTGTCGAGGGCCATCGTGTCTTGTGCTGAAGAAATTGCGCTCCTCCGCTCCTCGACTGCTCATGTGCAGGTAAATTTATGTCATGAATGACATTACTAAAACAGGTGTCATCACGTCCCTTTCATGTTTGAATTATAAATCAGATAGCGAAGCTTTTGTTCTCACCATAGAGTTATGTTTTTTCATTGTATATACTACGAATGTATCCTCTGGAATCCGGAAAATTGATCGTGCTTAGCTACGGTCTATCACAGAAAATTCATTCAAATTTAACTTGTGACCAGTGATAAAAATTCACAATCGCTTCTTTAATCAAACATGAATTCCAAGTTCCATGTACACTTTGAAAAACTTCCTCTTCTGGTTATGACAAATTAATTATTATAGTTGGAAATGACGCCCACTCTTCATTTATTATAGCTATTACTTTTTTACAGTATCAACCAATTTATCATGATTGTGCAGCAGACATGGAAAATTAGTATAACTTGTCCTATTATAAAATAAAAACCACGCATCATTTAATGGCTATAGATACATTATTTTCCATCCTAGTATGGATAAATGTTTGGAATAGGTCATAAAACCGAGATTCGAACCAGTTCATTTTTCATCATCACATTCTGTGTTTGTTTATTGGCTTTCCAGAAGGTCTATGAACAGCTGCTTTGCCAGTGACACTTTATCTTTGATGCAAAGTTTATCTCTCATGGTTCGCAAAACAAAGCGATTAGTATTATAGAGTCTTTATCTCAAGACAGTACTTTTAATTGTGCATGGTATGGCATTTAAGAGGCATTTACAGTAACTGTGCGTGGTATGGAGAGGTATGGAAGGGTACTATCCGAGGCCAAATTTGGCCCCCCGCGGCACCCCCGACTCAAATTTTTTTTTGTCGAAAAAGGATTCTTATCGTATGGGTTATTGTGCCATGAAATATTATGGCGCTACGGACACCAGAACCCCCCCAGGGAGGGTCCAAAATGGGGCCAAAATCGTAAAAAATTGAGTGTGTTTCTTTTTCGTCGAAAAAGGATCCTTAGGGTATGGGTTATTGTGCCATGAAATATTATGGCGCTACGGACACCAGAACCCCCCCAGGGAGGGTCCAAAATGGGGCAAAAAAAATAAATAAAAAATTGAGTGTGCTTTTTGTCGGAAAAGGATCCATTCAAATCGTAACTACTCATTGAATTTTGATGCTAGAACAAAACCAAAGACAGTTTTAGAATCCTTGGAACATTTCAAACAAAGTTATAATTTAAAATTTAAACATTCTGAATTTTTTTTTTGCGCTTTGCGAAACTTTATAATAACATCTCAAACCATTATTTTTGGGTTTGGATCCATTTAAATTTTTTGGTTTTCTCAAATTTGAATGCAACTTATTACAACTTTGTTAGAAATGTTCCAAGGATTCTAAAACCGTCTTTGGTTTTGTTCTAGCATCAAAATTCAATCAGGAGATACGTCTTGAAATTTTCATAAAAATGTTTCAACCAACTCATTTTTAAAAAAAAAAATACAAAAAAAGGCCAAAATAGAAAAAATGACATGATTAAAAAAGGTTTACTTTCAAAAAATACATATACTGACCAATTTACAAGCGAATCCGATGAAAAAAGTTGAAAATCCTCGACCTATATAAATGAGCTACATGGTGAGTTCTCAAATAAAATATATTTCTATGTGTTTTTATGCACGATGTTTCTTATGTTACATTGAAATTTACAAGGAAAATATTGCACATTATTCGCACATAAAAATAGATCAAAGAAACTGCATTCATGTACATAAATTGTCAGTGATATTACAATTCAATAGTATATTTTGTTTTTGGGCTCTCCTGAATAATAATACATTTCTACCATTCAAATCGTCTCTCCTCATTGAATTTTGATGCTGGAACTAAACCAAAGACAGTTTCAGAATTCTTGGAACATTTCTAACAAAGTTATAATTAGTTGCATTCCAATTTGAGAAAACTGAAAAATTTATATGGATCCAAACACAAAAATAATGGTTTGAGATGTAATTATAAAGTTTCGCATATCACAAAAAAAAAATTCAAAATGTTCAAATTGTAAATTATTACTTTGTTAGAAATGTTCCAAGGATTCTAAAACTGTCGTTTATTTTGTTCTAGCATCAAAATTCAATGAGGAGAAACGTCTTGAAATATACATAAAAATGTATCAAAAACCTCATTTTTATTAAAAAAATATAGAAAACAAAAATTAGGACTAAATCGAAAAAATAACACAAGTAAAAAAGGTTTACTTTAAAAAAATACATATACTGACCAATTTTCAAGCGAATCGGACGAAAAAAGTTGAAAATCCCGGTGGTACCCTGGAACCGGTTTTGCCTCTTGGATGCTATAATTGCGCCGTCAGCTGGGCTAAATCATGTTAAGCTAACCTCATAGCCACATTAAGCACTGGTTTAACTAATATAGGAAATAAATGATGAAAATTATGCCTAAAAAGGATTTGTAGAATTCAACGTTATTGAAAATGTCTTCATGTCCTACCTCTCTAGCTGGTTTTGCTAGTAATTTCCGTGAAATTTTGAGTGAAATTTCGACTACAGAAGGCTTTCCTAGTTCAGCCCAATGCAGTTTCTCCCCGTGATCAACAGCCAGCAAAGAATTATTTTTTGTGTCCTGTTGTAATGATCCTCCCGTACTGCGCTTGAAGGAGCTGTTCTTGAGGTTCGAGTATAAGTAGTAATATTAATAGTAATAGAAAGGCTTGCGAGCGCTTCAGCGAAGACCTCAATGTCACACCGAAGGTGTGAAGATGCGCTTTCAGGAAGACCACTCCTTCGGGAAGTAGGAAGCTAAGAGGAGTTTGCTTCAGTTTACATGTCCCACGCTTGTGCCAAAGCACTCATGAGCCGCCTGCCCCAGGGAGCTGTGGAGTGCGCCCGACGCGCCGCCGCCTGCAGTGAGGAGTGCAGCGACGCCCGCAGCAGGAGGCGGGGCGAGGACCGCACTGTCGACCCCCTGCACCACGCCCTCACGCAGGTGCCTGATGCTCACAGAGGTAGTCTCCCTTTAAAGTCTTGTGGTGGCGGCCTCAGGGATGGTGTTGTGTAAGTCGTGGTCTTGAATGACGTGGTTTTAAAGGTGCTAGTTTTGATGACTGAAGTCTTCCATGCATGCTGTGGTTTAGAATGTGGTGGTCTTGATGGAGGTACCTATGATAGCGGTCGCCTGATACTCCGTGGTTGCGTTGAGGGAAATATCCTTGCATGATTTAAAACTAATACGACTTCTCTGTTTTGAGGTTGAATAAATAGAAAGATAATTCAACTCTAATATAATTTTTTGGTTCTCAAAAATCCCTTCCATACCCGCTTCCGCAGTCTGTCACTGCCCACTCAGAGTAAATATTCATCCGTTATGTATACGGTACATGCTCCTCACTTCTCTCATTCTTCATTCAAACACATCCCTCTGCTTACGTACGGAGCGTATCTGTTCGTTATTTACATCTCTCCTTACACACATCTGCCAGCTATTCTCATCTCTCCGCTCTACACACTCCACAGACTTGTCCTGTCATTACACATTTTCATTGCGCTCCCTAGCTTTTCGTTTCGCACATCCCTAGTTTCGACATTCGCAATTTTCATTAACATCACTTCCATCACACACGCTCGCTTCCTATATACGTTCCTACAACGCACATATACTGTACCTTTAATACACATACGAGAGTCTAGAGGAATTTCCTCATTCGTGCCTCTATAACATACACATCTGCTTTATACGCTTTGCTCAAACACACATCTCCCGCAGATGTTCTGCTTACCACACTTCTCTCCTATATTTTCCATTTGATGCACACATCTCCCTCATACTCTTCATACGCTTCAGTTAAGCACGCAGATCTTCCACACACTTACCACTTATATAAATACATCTACGTATCAAAATGGTAAGCTAAGGGATGGTCATCCTGTTAAATTGCCGGTCAATCTTGATATTTGTCGTGGTGGCACTGCTGAGCCAACAGTGTGGTCACTGTGGTGTAGGTGGTGAGTGTGTGGCACGCCTCTGCTGCAGGAGCAGCGGACACTGCACTTGGACAGTTGTAAGCTACTCGAGCTGCTGCAACAGCTGCAGTTGCAGACGTCACGGCTGCGGGATGTCAAGAAACAACTCGAGCTGAACTGGTCTGACAAGCAGGAAGCGTTCCAGTTAGATTTGGCTGCTGCAAAACTAGTCAATCATCTTCCCATAGCTCAGTTTAAGGTACGTCATTAACGGATTAGTTTCATAGGAGCTCCATGGAACGTTTGAAAACAATATGTAATAAAAATTTATTCCACAATATTGGATAGCAACCGAGTTATGGTTGTGCAAAATTATTTGTTGTCCACCGAAAACGTAGCTTCATAAACTAGTGGTTGTCAGACTAGAAGGTACATCGTATACTGTGATCGTCCGATTTCAGAGAGTGCTCTCATTCAATGATCAGCAAATTGTCCTCAGTTGTTTTCTACAGAGTATATTAAGGTCGATTCAGAGCAGCACTTTGCGCCAATAGTTCTGGTTGAAGTTAAAATCGATTGCAGCCGCTAGGCATTTGGTGACGTGGAAAACATACACTGGCTACAGCGGAAAATACTGCCTGAAGTAGCATGAGGTCAATAGTGAAAACAACATTACACTCGTTTACACTCGTCTTCTGCGGTTCATTCCCGATTAATGGAATCACATGAAGGAATAATAACTGTTATTCCTAATAACACGCGTAGTCGCGGAGCAAGAAAACTGCTTTATAAGCGGATTTGATGTGTGTATCACTGCATTATTATTATTACTGCGCCGAACTGGTGTAGTATGGAACCGATTTTAAATAGGGTTCAAAGTTCTTTTCTAGAGGACTTTGAAAGAAGAATCGTTTGAGGACTTTCGAAGAAAGGTGCTTGAGGGCCTTAGAAGAAGGGAGGCTTGGAGGGCCTGTGATGAAATTAGGTTACGAGTTTAATGAAAACAAAGGCTCAGATTGCCTTCGGAGGAAAAGGTATCGTAGACATTAAACAAGGAAGACTTGATAGACCTTGGCAAAAGTGAGGTTTACTTTACCTCAGAGGGAAAACGGCTTTTGAAGCTTAAGATGAAGTAGGTGTTTAGTGCATTCACAAGTAGACAGAAATCCTACGGGGCCTTAGAAGGCTGAACTTATTTTTTATGAACATAGAAGATTACGAGGTCAATGAATAAATCCATGCAAAAAAACCTCAATTTGTGTAATGATGTTACTCCAGGAAAGGCTTTTCGACACTGAGGTCATTGCCGAAGGCAGAAATAACAGCCGTAAATTAGTGTGAAAAATTTCATGACCTCTGAGGCCCTCAATTTCTTTCCATATAAAACTGTCAGAATCTGGAACCAGCTGCCAGAAAATATTGAACTGCTATCATGGTGGATCTTTTCAAATATATTGTAAGTCAGTACTGGATTGGCAATTCATGAGTATTCTGAAGTACAAGTGGTAACTGAAATTACATGGAGATCTGAAAAATTATGCGCGCAATTTATTTGTCATTGTCCCGTTTTTTCTATGAACCATAATTGAGACTCATTGGTAATACCTTATTAGATAGTAGCATCAACATGATGTGAAACAGTTGGTGATCTTGGCTCTGACGTTATATGTGTCTCACATATAACTCGCGAATTTACACTATTGAAAAGAAGCGTTGCTGAGCGATGAAAAGGAATGACGACGAAAACCACATGGCTGGTACACTATGAATCACGTAATGAAGTCAGAAACCGCCGAACCGACGCAGAGGCAAAGTTCTTCTTGCTGTTAAAAAATAAATTGCAACTAGTACCTCACGGAACAGAATTTGTCCCATGCAGCGAGGGGAACGATACAAGTACATGTGATACGCTATTAATTGTTCAAACTATGTTTACGTAAAACGCGAGACGATGATGATATCGTCAATGAATATTTGCATAAATATAGATGCAATAGAGAATTAATTACGATGTGGATTGATCAGAATTAGACATGAATAAGATCCTTCCGCTTTGCTTCATTGGTTTTTCTCGAAGTATCGTTTACCAGAGACGAAATTTACCCCTCGAAAGCTCTACATATGTAAAAGCTTAGTAAAGAGAGATGATGTTCAGTCTATGATGCTTCGTCTGTTCAAAGTCTCCGCTTGATTCTTGAGATACTAACATTTGACTTAGTTCATTTTGGACTCAATCGGCATCCTCAGCCTGTTACCCTCTCGCTATAAGAACTATTTCTGTCTTAGTGAAAATTAGTCAGCTTCAAAAAGTTAAAAACGAAGAAATTTCCGATAAAATTTATCATCTTTACTAAGAAAACGTTTCGGAGTCACGCTCCATCATCAGTTCAAACGAAAAAAAAGAAATACATCTGAAGTACAATGAATTGTAGGTACTGAAAATTAATCATGCGAGTAAAAAACAAAGTATGACACATAAAAACAAATAATGAAACACAGAAGCACAAAAAGAATAAATGTGACACTTACTGTAAGTATGAAATGAAGTTAGGCTGGTATTGACGAGGAATCTACCTATTCACTATTTGCAAAGGGTACGAACTGACCATATTGTTCAAATCAGGGTTTCGCCTGAAGATATGCAGGGACTCTAAAATTCTGAAATCATACAGGGTTGAAGCTGAGTCTAAAATTTTGAAATCGGCAGGAGATATAGGAACTTTGCATTTTTCGGCATGATTTCGCACTGCAGAATGCAATGGGCGTGCTAGTTGGTCACCAGTACGGAAGCTTCTACCTCTATGCTCTGCCACTCTGAAATAGAAATTTCATGACGTCATACCGACGTTCGAAGATGTCTACTGCACACAACTATAAGAGTACACCAATAAGGCTCGCATATCACTGGGAAGCGTATCTTTGTACCGAAAAAAAGAACCAATTTTGAAATTATTAGCCTGAGTGACATGTAAAGTAAATTATGGAAATATTTGCGCATAGTAATTTCAATTCACGAGACAGCTTATCAGACGGTGCCCCAAAATACGGAAATGAACAGTACAACTGGTCTTTACTGTTAACTTCGACAGCTTGTGACTTGTATTGTTTTGAAAAAATTTTTAATTTGCGAATTAATAAGACCCAGCGGAAATCCATTAACTGTAAAATATGCTCGTAAGCACTCAAATTCATGATGCACGTATTTGAAAGTTGAACATACTTTGAAACCCCTGTTAATTAAAGTTTGGATACAATTAATTTTGAAATTTATTGAACAAAAACTAAAAACAACCAGAGTCTAATCCAGTAAAAGTGGGCTTGCGATAGATACACAGACGTCTGAAACTAATCTTTATCCTAGCTTAGTCACGAGACAGTCTAAAAAGGCCAATGTGTCATTCTTTTCCACCTCCACTGTAAATTTAATTGATTTATGCTTAAGATTGCTTGGCAGTAAATGATATGAAGAAACGTAAGAACTTTAACACTGGCGACAATGATGAAATATCAATAACCAAAAATAAACTTGAGAACGTAACTCAAAACAAAAAGAAGGATCGACTATTCAAGTGTGTTTGAAATATAGATCTACGAGCGATTTTATCTGCTAAGAACAATTAGATCATTATTTCTATGTCAGATGCGTGCATCATGTTTTCGATTTGCTGAAATCATAGAGTCAATTTGCGTGCAATTCTCCAGGGCGGAGTGTCTCACACGCAAGGCAGCAGCCACCCCGAGGGCTGGGGAGAGAGGGTGAGTGCCCTCGTTGCTGCGGCCGAGAGGGAGGTGACCCGAGGGGGCCAAGTGAGGGCTGCAGCGAGCCAGGTGGGTCTCCACTTCCCCCACGGTAGAGGAAACAAGGTAGTCATTTCTATGGGGAAAATATACCACCTCTGGTTCGGCTAGCCAATAACACGGCTTAATTTCTAACAAACTTTATAATGTGACCATTGCGACATGTCGTTGGCCAATAGTGGTGCCAGATTTGGGGCTAGTAGTGTTGTCAGATGCAATATGAGCACTGCTTTTGATTCGTTACCATGACGTCAGCATTGCCACACAGTCCGCGAAAAAAAGACTGATTTGACCTTACTTTGTTTCTTCTACCGTGACTTCCCCCCACCTTGATTTTTGATCCCCTTGTGTGCTGTTTGAACGAACCACCCACGTCGCTGACCTGCGAAGTGCTCTGTCAGTGACGATAAGCATGCTTCAGTCACCGCGTTGGCCGGCAAGCTCTTCATGAATAATTATTTTTGCTGTTTGTGCACCAATTTTTGGTACCTTTGAAGCAATAACGGACACTCGTCCACTGACAATTGTGATTAATGCAATGATAATGACCCAAAGTAATCCAAAATAATGATCTCCAATTCAGTGAAAATGATCACAATGCTACCTAATAATACCTTTGGTGTATTCATTTATATCTTTAAATATTTGTTTGGTGTCCACGTCTTTCGTCTCTCTGTCTCGCTTTTAATGATGCCCAATGACTGTATCTGTGATATGAGTTTCACCAGTACACAAATAAAAGAATATTTTAAGCGCGGGTAATTTCAGGATAGATATATTTGTTTGCCATCCACATCTAGCAAATTTATTCGAGAAGAATATTGTCCCGTCATTTTTGACGGGCAGTGTTCACTTGTCTTTTATTAATCGCTTTCGGTCTCGAAATAAGTCGGCGATAGAAGCCAAAGGACGATGTGTAAAATAAAACGTAGGTTAATATTATGTTTAGCTGTGCATTATTATTACACGTCTAATCCAGCTTCTCTCTCAACAGGATTGTGATATGTAGATATCAGCTTTGATAATGAAATCTGTAATCTTCCATGTTTTTAATTTCCTTTGTAAGTTAGAAGGAACGAGAGCGAGAGTGGAAATGATGAGACAAAATTCGTAAATGATGCTGATGATACTGAAATGCACGTATAAATAAAAGCCTTCAAAATACGGCTCTGACAATGCCCTCGATGCGCGCTTCCCGAAAATAATCATTTGATCATGATGATCGAAGTGAATCATCGAATCATATTATTCAATAAATGATTTCTATGAGTTATAAGCATTGTTTGCCTAATTTGAGGCTGGTGACAGCGGATACCAATTATCATGATTGTATTATGGTAAAAAAAGAACAAGATTCGGTCGAATAAATATCGATTGCTCCGTACAATACGACGTCGTATTAAGATGGAATTCCAAGTAGGACATAACAATAGTGGGGCATCGATGAGATAATCACGAGAGCCCATTACAATGATGCAGCGGTAGGATCATGAAAATAATTTTGTTGTGCAGTATTTTGTTGTTCATTGTTGTACAGTACAATTCAATGATGACCAACAGGGGGCAAAAACGATTATAAAATCGTTGTTCTTGGCTTGCAAATATCTAGATAGCCGGTTTTGTTCAAATCCAAATCGATGCCCTCACCAAAGAATTAGGTCACTCCAGGCCGCCCAGGAGACGTCGTCGGACATGACGGCGGCGGAGGAGAGAGTCACCCTCGCCCTGCAGCAGCGCCTCGCCGAGCTGGAAGAGGCCAAGTTGACGCTCATCAATGATGCTCAGCAGGTGACTATGCCTTTACGTTGTTTCATTTTTGTACTTTCTATCTAGAAGATGTCGCTAATCCATTTGAGAATGCTTGATCTGTCGAGGAATTTTGATCTGCATCTGATTAATTTGTGCCTCGAACAGGTTTTGATCATTAACTTCATAAGATACCGCAGTCGGAAGACAATTACAATTTCATATTTACTGTGCTAAATTTGCTCCTGTGGAAAAGTATTCGCTTTTTTTAGTACGCAGTAATATTCTAGAGTAAAACTCATTAAGGCGAGTGCCATTCTTTTTTTTCAGAAACTGACAGACACGTCTACTATAAAATGGTGTTGAAAAGACTAGCCTTATGTAGAGTTGGTCAAAACTGTATATGATCTGACTCCAGGAGTCGAAGCTTTTTAAATCCACTAAAATAACATATTACAGTGTGCAGGAAAAAACTATAATTGTTTGTAATTTTTATGGAAATTTCATTGCATTTTGTACCATGAGCAGAGTGATACACAACTGAAGTGAAAGTGTTTGCCCTAGAAAGTAAAATGAGGAGACAATGTTGTTAAAAAATAAAAATTGGTCATTTTCTGAATTGAATATTGTGCTTTAGATTTTGATGAGTGGGAAAATTCTGAGGTATGCTGCAAGAGGTCTTCGAGCCCAGCAAAACTCGTGTGTTTGAACAAAACTTCAAACTCTGAGCTCTGTCGCTCGATGTGAGGACATGCGCTCATCAAAATCCACGTTTTTAGGGCTGTTCCTGTACAAACATGTACATTTTGTCGCCTGCAGGGATTTCACGATGTCAGTGCATGATTACGTTTTCTGAAAGATTCAAATGATTTATTGACCAAAAGGATGTATATTGTAACAAATAAGACACCCGAATATGCTTAATGTCCAACAGTCGATACTTTTAGCAATGCGACCAAATAAGTAGCGAGGCTTCAACGACGATCGACCAGGAGATGAACGAGTCCTGAGATAATATGAACGAGAACTTAGTATACTCGTATTCCTAACTTAGAATTAGCTAAGCTTATGTCATGCTCTCCTTAAGGCCAGTCCAGTACCGAAGAGTCGACGTTGAAAAGCTCGACACTATCCCTCTCTCATTCTAGCGCAAGCTCTGAACTACTATCAGTTGTTTCCTGAAACGAGTAGCGCACTAAAGCCTTATCTTGACGAACCGACGATAATCTTTTCCTTACAGGGGCTTTCTTCACCGCTATGAATTTTGTCCCGTTGAATCATTTTATCAATATGTGTTGACGATGATGCAAGTTGCTTGACAACGATTTCCTTTTTTGATAGACCACCAATGGAAAAGGATGATGGTTTTCATAATTTCTTCCGAAATCACCATGATTTTGAACCTTGTAATGAAAATGTTTTTAAAAATCTAAACAAACCAATAATTAAACAAAATGCTTGAAAATAAACATACCGCTCACCTTGCAAACGATTTTGTCATGAATTCCAATGCCCGTATCAGCTTTTAAACCAGCAAAAATAGGTTTTTCATATTTTACGTAAAACAAAATTGGTAAATTTTTAAGAAAATACACGTATTTTTTTACCTCACTTCTCAGTAATTTTGCTACATTATAGGACTGTTAACGATTAGGCTTAAGTATAGTCTGAAATACAGCCCTGAAATAAATAAGTTGTTTCTCAAAATTATTGGCCACACCTGTAGGCACGAGGCTACTTGTATTCACACGGTGACAAGCCAATAATTGGTATTATTCCCGATGACTCTGGATTAGGTGTGAGCTGCAAAAGGCTTAATCACAAAAAAAGTCTTAAATTTATTTCCCAAGAATACAAGCACTTTTGACGTAATGTGACGTGAAGAGGGAGATTTTGGGCTTCGGATCCTGCTGATTGCTGTCAGCTGCGAATGGAATTCGCGCCCAATAGTGTTCAGTAGTGTCAAATAAATGCGATGAAAGTGTAGCATGTTGCTATGTTTTAATCCAAAACCTACATGTGTGGCATTTTCATGCTTGGATGCAGGTGCTGCAGGAGTGCAAAAAGCAAGAGGCGAGCATCGAACAGCTGCAGAAGGAGTTGCGTGCTAAGGAGAGCCCTCTTCAAGTGGCGCAAACGAGGGCATGGCTACGAGGGCACCGACCAGGGGATGATAAGTGCCTTGACCCTCCCCACTACAGGTGAGTGTGCCTTGACCCTCCCCACTACAGGTGAGTGGGCCTTGACCGTCCGCACTACAGGTGAGTGTGCCTTAACCTTTCCGTTGCTTAAAAGCACTAACTGAAGTGTCGGTGTCTAACTATTTCAGAATATAGGGGAACATTCAAGAACATTTTTGAAACATTTCGAGGTGGCAAGCAATGCGTTTTCATCATATCTCTCAAGTGAACGTGAGAAAACTGAGGTAAACTCAAGTTTTCTTATTTAACTCATGAAAAACTTCACTTCGTTTTTGTGAACTTAAACAATCTATCCTTGACTATTCTATCCTAACTTATCACAACTAAACCGAAGTTACCATTTTAATTGTAACGTGAGACAGCTGTGGTCAGAGAGGGAGCTCTCATAATGGTGTAGACAGACCAGTAGTCACAAACTCAGTTTCAACGATTACGTAATCAAAGCTAAGTGAGGACACGATTAATTTCATGTTTGCTATTTTCAAAATTAATAACAGTTATTGACTTTCATATGAATTGAATATTGAACTTGAGTTATACCCGTTGCAGTTAGGTGCAAACCAAACTTGGCCTAGCCCAGCGCAGCCTAACCCATTTCAGCCCAATCCATCCCAACCTAACTCAGTCCAGCCCAGCCTAGCCCAGCCCACCACAACCCAGCTCAGCCCAGATCAGTCTTACTCAGCCCAGTCGAACTGACCCAACCCAGCCCAACCCTACTCAACTCGGCGATTTGCAATACAATGTATAGAGCTATTCTGTGCTGTTCACTGTCTAATTATGAGATGATTGTTTGTACAAAGAAACATATTTGAAACAAAGAAAATAGAAAGCCAGTTGTGTCTATGCAGCAGCGATTATTTTTCCTTTTTTAGGGCTTTAAACAGTGCAATTGAAGGGGGTGTCTGTGTTTAATAGAGAGTACATTAGACTATGAGAATCAGCTTTTACGTAACGGGAATTGGAAAATTGAGTTACATTAATAAGCGAATGTTCCTATCTCGTCTATTGAACTGTATGTCATTAGAATGATTGTTAATGATTGTTTCCTAGAGTATTTGTTGGAATAATAACCAGATTAAAGAATGAACGATCAATAAAACTGATTTATTAATAAATGATCATCAAAGTAGAAGAGCTTGACGATGAAAACCACAATTTAGGTATCGTTGATAGTTTTTTCTCTGAGATGCTTTGTTCTTCCAAATTTCGTTTCATCAATTTCGATTATAACATTCTCATCGCCTATATTTTCATTTTCTTTATAATATGTAAAATCGCAGCTTGTGAACAGTCAAAACTGCATCCAAGCTACAGTTCACAGGTATGGAAACTTGTTTGAATGGTAGTTTAGAGTTTATTCCCCAAGATTCTGGAAAATGCTTTTCTTAAAAGAAGCAGGGAAATTTTGGTACATTACCGTTGTTCTGAAGCAACACCAGCAATATTTGCCATACATTTCTTAAGAATTGCATCTTTGCATTGCTTCCTATACTTCGAAAGTTGGAGGTGTGAACAAATATTCTAGCAAACAATTAGGCTTTTGATAGTCAATTCAATAAACAAAGATGCATCTTTGATTTTTTCATTTCTCTGTGGAAAAAATAATTACAGGTAAGGATCCTACTTACGTATACATCTATCATAAATTATGTAATAGCCTTCTAGAAGACACCCACGTGGGCGAGAAATACAACGCTTGCAATATGTCATCATTCTAGAAGACGTCTACGTGAACGTAAGAGAGGATCTTACCATTGTATTATAATAATAAAACAATAACGTGATTCCTCCGGCCTGCCGATAGATATTAAATGGGGTCATTTTTGACAGGAGGTGTACCCAAGTATATATTTCAATACACTCGTTGGCTGTTATTATTCTGGGTAGATTATAGTTGACTAAAAATATCAAAATTTTAGCTTACAGTCAACGTGTTTTATTAGTTTGGCCCATACTGCATTTTATCAGTATTTCTGGCTTCCATTACGATACTTCTGTATTTAAAGAAAATATTGCATCAACTTTGATGAACAAATCTAACGTACATACCTAACGTGCAAAATATCAAGGCAAGACTTATCGGCTGTTGTGAAATAGAATGAAGTGGCAGCGATGGACGGTTTGAAGGTTTGCTCTAGTTCCCGATGAGCATGTGTCATGAAATGCATAAATACGCCAAAATCTCAATGACCCCAGAGTGACTCGAACACCCAACCTTCTGATCTGGAGTCAGACGCGCTACCATTGCGCCATAGGGCCTGTCGATGATACTATTTACCTTAATTTGTCAACTGAAGTTATATTATTTCATTTTTATTTTAGACACCGTTTTTTTGTCGTCCAACAGAGTTTCTGAACCTTAACACAGACTTTAGTAATGAGGTGTGTCAAGTTAAACCCGTGATAGAGGGCAAAAGCGATGCTATGTATAATTAAAAAAATCTTCATATGAAAAACTAAGGTAAATAGTATCATCGGCAGGCCCTATGGCGCAATGGTAGCGCGTCTGACTCCAGATCAGAAGGTTGGGTGTTCGAGTCACTCTGGGGTCATTGAGATTTTGGCGTATTTATGCATTTCATGACACATGCTCATCGGGAACTAGAGCAAACCTTCAAACCGTCCATCGCTGCCACTTCATTCTATTTCACAACAGCCGATAAGTCTTGCCTTGATATTTTGCACGTTAGGTATGTACGTTAGATTTGTTCATCAAAGTTGATGCAAAATTTTCTTTAAATACAGAACTAGGGTAATGGAAGCCATAAAAACTGATGAATCACAGTATGGGGTTAACTAATACAACACGTTGATGTAAGCTAAAATTTTTATAATTTTATCAACTATAATTAAACCATTATAACAATAGTCGACGCGTGCATTCAGAAATATACTTGGGTACGCCTCCCGTCTAAAAATGCCCCATTCAATATTGATCGGTAACCGTTAGGAACTACGTAAATAATTTAGTATTATAAAACAACAGTGAGATCCTCTCCTACGTTCACGTAGACGTCTTCTGAAATGATCATACAGTATATTGCAAGCATTGTATTTCACGCCCAAGTGGATGCCTTCTAGAATGGTGTTATATAATTCATGATAGATGTGTACGTGAATAGGATCTTTGCTTACAATTTTTTTCCATGGGTAAATAAAAAAAATCAAAGATACATCTCTGTCTATTAAATTGCGTGTCAATCGCCTAATTATTTGCTAGAATATTTGCCGGCGGAATGGACAAGCAGTAAAACTGATCTGCTCAAAGCTATGTCTTCTCTAAGTGGAAGAACTAGATGATGGAGAGATTTCTTGACTCCTCACGGCTTTATCAACGCTTATAAGAGCACCTCTAGTGGTGAGGATCAATGCTTTCTCACCTCCAGGCCTGCTCATAGAAATCGTGCCGTTAAACTAAATGGTTGTCGGCCATTTGCAATGAATCGAAGAGGCGAAATTGATTTTGCTTCAATTAATCGTAGATTTCCTTTAGAATTACGCTAATTTTTTTCGATAAATCTTAAAGGAAAAGCAATGATACTTTTCCTGTCAAATGAATGTATAGATAATTCATTGCCTAAAATTACTTCTGATAAAACAGAAAATAAAAGCGTGATGGAGTTTTTTTTGGGCCTGACGTTAACATGCACCGTCACATTTAACAATTTATACTGTAGGAATATAGTAGAAACGCATTTTTTTGCATTACCAGCAGATTTAAGGTCTTTATTTTGTCACTGAGACATAAGTCACATACGGTATAGGTTAATTCACAAAATTTTCTTTTACGTAGTGAAATTTTGTAACACGAGATCGTCCAAAAATCGTCTGTTACAACGGAACTCTAGCACAGTTCAACAAACAAACGGAAAACCTTCAAAATTGGGCATCAGGAATTTGAAAACTTTTTTAGCCACAATATCATTCTTTCAAACGCTGAGCAGTTCCATTTGACGTGTGCAATTCCCTCATCTAATCGTAAGTAAAAAAACACGATACATTAGTTTTAAAAATATATATAACGCATTTTCCCATCTTTGCACAACATATCTGTAATATTTGATCACTCGTAAGCATATGCAAAGTCCTGATAGAATGTGGCCAAACGTGTCGATAATTTTCTTCACTTGCCATGACATGATTCTAATTTAAAGGAAGATTCTAATTTCCCTATTTAAGCAAAATAGGGAAATCAATGTTCCAGCTTGAATAGATTTTAATTATTCCTAATGAATATGAAAAATACAATTGCACGATATCATTTCACCTCGTAAAGTAACAATTTAAAAAAAAAAAAATCGCAGTACAGATAAAATGTAATGCATTTATGCTGGCACTTACATGGACAATTTACCAGTTGGTACACATGTGACCCAATTCGCGGGGAACGTGTTAACAATAGCATTGTTCGTAAAATTTCCATGGGTGTTGCTAGTTTTAATTACTAGAATTTATAAATCTGTTTATTGATCTGTTGTACAAGGTTAATATTCTGAACATTCAAGACGCAATGAATACGTCAAATACACTAAACACGATTTTATTCAATACTACAGACTTTATCAAAAGATTCACGTATTTTATATATCATTATAGTGATTTAGCCCTGCAACCATTCAGCTGGGCTGGGTTGGGCTAGTTCGACTGGGCTCAGTAAAGGCCCTTTCAAGGCCCTTTTACATTGACGGTGTCTTCGCGCTCCACACCGTCGCTCCATCCCGCCAGTCAAATAAGCTCCGCCCGCAGCAATGCAAAATCATCCTTTTTGCCACGCTCTCGGTAAGGAGCGGCAACATTCTGTATGCTAAATATTGGCGGTGTGCACTCCCAGTCAACAGCGTTCAGTTGCTCTTGAGACTATAGAGAGCATGTGTAGTCATGGCTTACATATTATGTAGCAAGAAGAAATTAAAACTCCTATCGAAAAATGTAAAGAATTTCCGTGTTTATGGAACGTTAAGCTCGCAGAGTATAAAAACAGAGTGTCCAGAGAAGGTGCTTTTAAAAGTCTAGCATCTCACTTCCCAAATTATGATATTGCAATGGTTAAAATGAAAATTCAAGCACTGAGAGGCCAAGATAGGAAACAGCTGTCACTATTCAAAAAATCAAAGAAATATACATTGCGTGTGTAAACGTAAAATTAATAACAGTGTAATTAAATTACACAATGTACATTGCTTTCAAGAAAAGTACTTCAAATACACGGAAAACATTCGGCAGGTGTCATTGGAAGATTGTTCAAATTAAAGGAAAAAGTAAAAAAAGTACACCTACAAATTAGTAATTGGTATTTATTTTTTCTTTACATTTACAGTGTTTTTTGAAGGTAATTGGGTAGTATTAAAGTTTTTTAGAATATTAGATTTTTACTTCTGCAAATTATTCTGTAAATATTCTGCAAATTGTTCTGCCAAGTATTCCGTCAGTATTGCAAGAGCAATACTGACGATTGCTGTCTCTGGGGAAGGAGCGTCGTGTTGAGCGGCAATGTAAAAGCAAGCCGGTGTGCACTGACGCTCAATCCTCTCGTGGGAGGAGCTGTAGCAAGTTTACCGTCGCTCCACACCGCAGGTGTAAAATGAGCTTTACAGGGATAGAATTGTCGTTTGATTTAAAAAAGTATAATATATAACAAATAATTTATTCAACAAATCATTTAAAAACTATAACTGATAGCGTAGCATGTAATATTTTAGTTTAATTCTGCCCAATTGGGTTCATTAAAGCATTTATTTCTTTTTTCTTTTGCTCTCTCTGATTTGTTATTTTATTATTAGTTCGATTTAAGGAATCTTCTCTTATTTTCCTTGTTTTTAAGTTTTATTTTTCTTGTTATGCTGTGTTTTCATTTTATGATCTTGCTAAAGAAATAATTGTGTACGATTTTTGAGCAAAACTTTCATTTTTTCCTTAAAATGAGAGGAAAGGGAGGCCATATGGTGAGGAGGAGAACTCAATGAGTGTCTAATACACAATAAGCTTCAAAATAATATGAGCTTGGGTGATCTTTTCATATGCTAACGGAAAACATGACAGTATTTTGAGAATTTTTCGGTCAGGATAAGTCAGTTTTTGTCAGTATTTTTCACTTAGCTTTCTCTGCCACAACCCTGAATTTCTGAAGTAAATTATTTTACCTGCACTCACCCAAAAATTACCACAAGACGCTCCTTCGTTCCTATTGGCCTACGAAAACCTGTAGTCCTATAAAGTGATAATTTGTTTACCAAAATTGTGTTGATTGAAACCATTGAAATTTGCTTAGCTAAATTATTTTCAAATTTTCCGGTATTCATCGGCTTTACTCGTGAGATTATGCAGAAACTGTTAACACTAGCCCTTTAAAGTTCCTTTTTCATCTTCAACAACAAATATTACGAGCAGATAGACGGATTGGGCATGGGTTTACCTTTTGGCTCAACTTTTGACAATTTCTTTATGTGCCATCATGAGCACAGCTGGTGAAAACACTGTCCTAATCACTTTAAACCGCTTTTTTACGAAAGGTATGCAGACGATACATTTATTCTGTTCAAAGAGAAATTTCACGCGTATTTTTTTCACAATTATTTGAATTCGCATCATAAGAATATTAAGTTTACGGGGAAAATGAAACCAACCACAGTTAAGCGTTTCTGGATGTCAATGTCAGCAAAGTTGATAATACTTTCCAATGTTCTGTTTATAGGAAAGGCAATTTCTCAGGTTGAGGTACTGGTTATTTTTGTTTTTGTGTGACCCCTTTTAAACTCTGCAGCAATCGAACTCTCATCCATAGAGCGTTTAAGGTTTGTTCTAACTTCCGATATTTACATCAAGAATTCGATTTTTACGACAATTTTGTCTTTAGAATGGTTTTCCTTTATTTACTATCGATAAAAACATCGGTAAATTTTTGTCATCAATTTATGATCACACGCCAGCACTCCAATCATGTAATAAACAGAATGCTTTCCTAAAGGTTCCTTACTTTGAACACCAGTCGATTAAGTTAAATCAGGAGGTTCAACTCCTAATCAACAATTCATTCTATTCTTGTCAACAATTTTACAATCGGTTTCCTTTTCCGCGTTAATGATAAGCTGCCCCTTGCTTTGTGTTCCTCTCTGGTATACCAGTTTAGTTGTTCACGTTGTGAATCCCAGTACGTAGGTTCCACCTGTCGTACTCTAATATCCAGAGTAGCCGAGCACGCAGAGCGCAGCTGTAGATCCGGTCATCCTCTTGGTTCCCCTCCACTGTCCTCTGTTCGATCCCATGCTGAAAACCGTAACGTTTGTGCCGTGAACCATTTTAAAGTCCTTGCAGGTGCCCCTCACATGATTGATTAACGCATCCTTGAGTCGCTATACATCTTTGAGCTCAGACTCCTCTAAATGACACTCAGAGTGCTTTTTCTCTTCTCGTCGCAAATACATAATCATTAGTTTACGTTTTTAATTGTTTCATTTTTCATTTTTAGTGTTATATCTACGACTGTTTTTCTATCTATGTTGTAGTATTCTTTTGTACGGTGTAATTTTAATTTACTCAAATTTTTTTTGGCGCAGAATTCTTTTGCTGAAGATGAACTTTTGAGTTCGAAACGTTCAATTTTATTCATTTCGACTTCACTATTTGTATTAATAAAATGACAACACGTACAGCGATTTTCAAACTGCTTTTCGTTTTATCATTGTTTTTCCAAGATAATGCGCAACGAGGGAAAACTTTACCCATGTAGAGATTAAAACTAAACACAGACTTTTCTAAACTTTTCTATCATAACACGAATAACAAAATAAAAAAAGTGGTTTATCACATGTAAAAACCATCGTTTGAAGCGGTGAATAACCTTCAGAAATCTCTTTTTGTTACAATTCGTCGCCACTGGGGCTCGTAACATACTCATTGTTACGAATCATTATAATTTTAACTTACAAGTGCTATATGTATGATGAATCATAAGCGATGAGCCACTTCTCAGACTAGCTTGCCAATCCTTCAAGTAATGCTCTCAGGGCTTACAGCGTCCGTATAATGAGTTCATTAACACATTTTGCAACAGTGCAGCAAAGAAGCTGCGAGGGACAAAATTACGGTACTGTTAAATAGTAGCATATTTTAGGGGAAGAGTCTAGTCCGAAAAGCGGAAAACTTATTACGATGCCTAGGAAATGCACAATACCTAAATTTCCTCAAAATAAAAGTGAGCATACCCAAATTTTAAAGAAACTGCTTGAAAAAATTGAATAATAAGATACTCATAGCGTTTAAATCCATTTCAGCCTGGAGGAAGAGCTGCGTGCGCTGCCGGAGAACATCAACAAGCTGAGGGAACAGCTCCGCCTGAGTGAGGACGCCCTGTCCCGCCTGCAGGCGCTGCATGCCGCCCTGCTGGCGCAGGTCACCAACAAGGAGCACACACTGGCGCTGGAGCGGCGTTGTCAGCGCATCAGGTCCTCTGCGCCTAAATGTGACGACCTACACCACCTCCTCTGTGCCTGACGGGACACGTTAGTGATGTCAGGCTCAAGTGTTCTCATCTATACTAACGATGCTGTTAACCTCAAAAACTTTGTCACTGATTTTTTAATTTTCTAGGACTAAGAGAAAACTTTTTCATTAGGCTCCATTACGTTCCTAGTCTCTGCGTAAAGTTTTTCCCGACTTTGTGTGAAGTTCGTGGCGATTGGTCTTCGTGTGAAAATAAGTGATTTCGATAACAACCCGTTTTGTCACGAGAGTTCGTTGCTGAACCCATTCGTGACCTTTTTTGCAGAGGGAGTTAGTGTGCGACTTTAGTGATTCATCTGAAACCTTTTCCCGGCATTATGTTTTGGAGGGATCGATTCATTTTTATAATTTGAAATAAAATTGTGCGCTTTTCTATGCTATATGTGTTTACTGACAGCTGAGAAGGGCTCTGAATTGGCGTGTAAACTTGTCTGTGGCTGTTCTTGATGCAATATGTTTTTGGCTGAATTTATTTGTCGTACTCAGAAAAAGACGAATTAGGTGAAGTCGAATTAACTCGTATTTGCTGAGCAAGGTGTTAATTATAATGGGAGTTGTTCGTGACCGCTTGTGTTCTATTTCACTTCATTAGCTAGTACATTGCGAAGAGCAGCTGAGTGTTAAAAATGGAAACGGTTGGCATTTTGTGCGCCAGTGGTCATAGGTGAACCACAACTCACAAACCGTTGATTGTATACACTAAAGTTTTTCATTTATACAATATCAAAACATGTCTTTTGAAAGCTCAATATAGCTCTTTCACCTTCGTTCAGCATGTACAACATCGTTTCTATCCTCTATAAGGCTAAATATGAGTAATTGATCGTGAAGCAAAATAGCATTCATTTGTTTTCAAAAGAGAGAAAAATGAAAAGGGGGTAACTGTTATCCTATAGAGTTTAGACAGTCACCTCTGTGTTTTACAATGGTTTCTTACCAACGAACGAGGAATGCTTTTTGGAAATTCGACCCCGTTACAGAAGCGCAAAAAAGACATATGTGGTGGGTAGTGTAAGGAGTATAGGTACCTCGGGTGAGTGAATATAAAGGATGTAGAAAGCACTGGTATTGTGCACAATTCTATGTATTTGCATGACTACATGTCCTAGAAAATATTTTTCATGTTAAATTATTCGCTTCAAAATATTTACAAATAAGCAATTAAGCACATTTTTTGGTACATCATGGATATACCTTTTTCGTTAATTTAACCTCACCTCCACACAGCTCCTCAGACACTTTATAAAAGTGAGCTATTTTTGCCTTTTGATGCATCAAAAATTGTTATTTATTCACTCCGATGTACATCGATAATTTGCGTGAATCTTCTTAGAAATTGGCCCCATTGAAAAATCACTGACTTATTTACGTTACTCCTGAACATTAGTTACAGCACTCTCAAAATATAAGCAATGTTCTTTTGCAGTGTGGGAGGCTATCAGCAAGGGTACAAGAAAGGAGATGATTATAAATTAAGTTACTATAGACCATAAAGAAAAAGTATTGCGATATCACTCCTGAAATCACTAAAAACGAAGGAGAAGGTATGAACTACTCCAGAAGTTCACTATGACAGGATGGAGGTGCCAAACTGCACTTATACGGAGAAGTGTCAAAAGGCTAAGTGCTACGCTGATGGTCTCACCATTAACAGAATAATAATACAAAACTTTTAAAAAACTTAATTTTGCCTAGTTTGTATGGTAAAATTATGTAATGCTTAAGATTTTTATTTGCATGTGTTACCAATTATTATTCATGATTAAGAATTATTTCCTTATCCATGTACTAAGTTGAGTAAGGAATCATGCTCATAAAACCTGTTATGTACTTTTCTTCGGGTATCAGCGGATACTAAATGTAAAACGCACTGAAAATTCCATGCAGTATATTTGAAAATGCTGAAATTATGTTTTGAATAGTTATAGGATACAATAGTAGGCTATACTTAAGATAAAAAGAAGAACCAATATAAAAGGGAACATTTTTTTAATATCAAACGTTTCGGAATCTACGATTCCATCATCAGTGCTGTAAAACAGTAAAAAACAATAATGAACAAATTGCGAAAAAGCTATAAGAATATAATATCAACATACCTACATTAAACGAAAAATAGCAAAGTCTAAAAAAAAATTTAAAATTTCAATGAAACATTCGAAGCCATACGTACACATGCACCTAAATTCTAGCAATCAAACCAACACACAATAACA
>JACJUY010004087.1:34161-65479 GCA_014220935.1 Platorchestia sp. MABIK | reverse complement strand
CCAGCAAATAATTAACTACAAAGAAAATAATATGGCAATTGATATAACATGATATAACAAGCAACATTCAAGATTTGAGAATATATGAGAAACAATTGAGTAACAAAGAGTCAAATAAAATTTAGCATATGCAATGAAGAATTATGGTAAATTAAATGATGTTTAAAGCCCAAAACTGTTAGTGTGATGAAATATTTCTGATGCTAAACAAAAAGTGCATCTTGCAAAAGGAGGAATTACTTTCATCTCCACAAATTTATTTCCTAAAAATTTCAGTAAAATATTAAGATCAGAATGTATTTAAAAACACACAGAATTTCTCAAACACTATTAAACCAGATATGAGAATGATTCACATGAATAAATCTAGCATTCTCAACTATCTGGCTTTGGTTCACTCAGCAGACTGGTAAAGAACAGTCCTCAACAAGCATGTACCAAACTTGTGCAGTTTCTTCTCAAAAAATGAAATCATAATTTAAAATATAATATTTTTTGAGAACAATATACTAAACAATGCTTCAATTTTTTGTTGCTTCTAAAACCTAACGAGTTATAGCGTTAGGTTAATTTTTGTCGTTCATTGCAGTTCCGTTGTTTCTAAGGAGGAAAATCAGTTTGTTTTCTGTTAGCAAATAGGATACAGACAAATTTAGGGGAAGACTCAAATGTGATTACGATAGAATTTCTTTTTAGACAGCTCAAATGAACATTAGGTTACGTTAGATTACGTTAGATTATGTTAGATTATGTTAGATTATGTTAGATTATGTTAGATTATGTTAGATTATGTTAGATTATGTTAGATTATGTTAGATTATGTTAGATTATGTTAGACTATGTTAGATTATGTTAGATTTTGTTAGATTTTGTTAGATTATGCTAGATTATGCTAGATTATGCTAGATTATGCTAGACTATGTTAGACTATGTTAGATTATGCTAGATTATGTTAGGTTATGTTAGGTTATGTTAGATTATGTTAGGTTATGTTGGGTTAGTTTAGGTTCGATTATGTTATGTTACCGCTAAAACTTGTTAAATACTCATTTGCAGTTTTTGTGATGAAAAGGACAATAATTGATTTTCCAATTTTTGCTGCCAAATAAATCAAACTTGTTTTAAATTTAAGGACACAATTTGGGCTTTCAGTTTGAATAATTTACTTTAAAAGAGTTAATTCACTGAGTCTGTGTAAACAAGGAGATTTTGAGCAAATGTTGAGGAAAATATTTTAATTGTTTTTCAAATTTTTGTTGCTTGTATAATGGTATTGGCATCAAAATGAACATCTTTTCTTCTAAGCACTTTCCGTTGCAAATGAGGGTAAATGTGAAGGAGAGGATGATAATCGATTTTCCACTTTCAGTGCTTAAACATAGTTAATTAGATCTAAATAAACAATTTTTCTTCTTAGCATTTTCCGGGGGAAATGAAATTTTTGAACAAGTTACAGCGGAAAATTACTAACCGCAACTCTAGTGTTTGAAGCAGGAAGAAATTGTTTGGAGGGGAAGACTACAATGGACTCTCCCTTCCGACGCGCTCAAATGATCGAACGCATTCCAGCCATCAAAGACAAAAATTAACATAGCACTATAACTCGTTATTTTTGGGTGATAACCTTCATTATGTTATTAACTAAAAGATCCTAGAAGTGAGTATAGGCTCCGCAGGGTTGTCTAATAATAAATTACAAAGTACCCAAACATATCCTGAAAGCTCAAGAGCGTAACGGTTTCTGCTGTATGGAACATGAAACTGAACCTACCGCTATAACTTGCAAAAAACTCATTTGCCGCAAAACCTGTATAGAAAAAAAGTAGTTTATTTGATGTTATTATCATGATTCAAGGATAAAAATTCAAAAATTGCTTAGTAGCTGTTTATTCAAGTGCATTCCAGTCATCTAAGACAAAACTAAGCCTACCACTATAACTCATTAAATACTCATTTCCCCCAGAAAGTGCATAGAAGAAAAATTGTTTATTTTGATCTAATTAACTACGTTTAGGCAGCAAAAATTGAAAAATCAATTATTGTCCACTTCTTCACAAATACCTTATTTTCTAAATCTGCAAAAAGATAATACTGTTATTTTTATTGTTGCAATATACTTAGGCACTTCATTAAAAAAATGGAAACCTGGCAGTTCAGCTCAAAATACACCCATACTTTAAATTCTAACATAAAAACATACCTCATCGGCTTTTAAGGCAGAGAATCTTGATGATTCAACGGATTCTTTACCTTGAAAAGATAAAAACACTAATCCGAGGGCAACAATTGCGATACCAATCAGTGCAACCCTGCCTATAATTTGACGACTCATGTTCAGTAGATAATCAACTCTACGATACTCAAGGTCAAGAAAATGTGACGTACGCTAAACCAGAATTGTAAACAGACACGCACGAATTCGCACCAGCTGCGAGAGTTCATGTTTTAGTAGAATTATTGTAATCTACTGGAGGGAACAAAGGAATGAAACCTTCGCAATTCTTTTCCCCTACTTCAATTAAGATATTTGCAAGACGTATTAAATATCAATCTTCGATTTTATAATTTCAATGTTAAACTTTAATGCTCATCATTGCTCATCATAAATATATTTGTTACATAGATTAACAATTTATTCACACCCAACTTGCGTAATCATTATCAACGTAGGATTACACAACAGGTAAGCAGGTTCATCGCGAACACGTTTCTTGATAGTTTTGTACGTTACAATCATAACCCTTTCAACCATTCAGAGGACCATATAGTCCTCTTCTGAAAATGGCCACAACCTAACGTAAATCTTCTTCTTCTTCTTCTTCTTTACTAACTGAAAAAACATTTAATATGTGCTAGCCATCGCTGTGTGTCTATAGGACCTGACTCCGTGCGGGAAACCCGGGTTCGAGTCTCGGCGCTGGTGGCGATTTTCTCTGTTGGGTATAGGAGAAAAAATTCTAAGCACAATACCCCACTCTACCCAGGTGTCTGAAATGGGTACCGGTCTTTGACCGGGGGAAAGCGTCATGGCGTCCTGATGTTAGTTATAAGGCATTTGAAAAACCAATGTCAAAGGTGATATGTATCATGCTTGAATTGGAAATAAAGCATCCGTATATGCCGATGTTTTAAAATCTGAGGTAGTTGAGTTGAATTATTTGGATCAATTTTTTATAAATAAACACTGTATCTTCCGTTACATAGCGGCTAGAGAGTAAATACTTCATGACAGTCGCATTTTATTGGAGATGTAAATACAGGTTTCGAAGCTCGTGGACATGAAATAAAAATTGAACATATTCATATAGTAAAATGAAGTGAACTAAATGAATTTGTGTCTATTCAGAGGTAATATTGGATGATATAGTTCTTATACTCAATTTTTGGAAATATATACATACTCACATACATATATACGTACATATTTAAATGTGTATATGAATACATATATATATACATATATACACACACAGGTAACAAACCTTCTCATCCCGTCAGTCAGGCTCCAAATACTATACACGGCTGAAAATTGCAGTGAATCAATACATTAACGTTCACCAAAATTCACAAAATCGATGTGGCTTTTTTATAAACTTGAACGATACATGCTACTTTCCGAAGAACTTAAAAGCCCGTTTTCTTCCGTTAAATTAGGTTGGCCAAAAAGTTTGTTCGACTTTTGAAAGTCATCTTTTCGACTTTCTAAAGACAATTTTTACATTCTTATTCTCTAAATCCTGTATTCGGTACAGCAAGCATGCTTACGTCGGTGGGTAATAACAGTAAGCCTCCAAGTAGAGGAGTTCTAACATTTTTGCTTGCATTCGAGCCCTTGAAATGGTAGACCAAGCAGAACACTACTCACATCTAATGCTTTCTTCTGTAAAAATTAAAGGAAAGCAACAGAAAAAACCCATACATATGACATTTATGTGTTGCTTTCTTTCTTTTCTTAACTAAAAAGCATAATATATAGGTAGTGCTCTACTTGGTCTACCATTTCATGGGCTCGAATGCAAGTAAAAATGTCAGAGCTTCTCTACTTGGAGCCGTAGTGCACACTGACGTAAACATGCTCGTTGTACCGAATATAGAATTTAGAGAATAACATAATACGGTCTTTAATCAAAAGGTCGGAAAGTTCACATTAAAAGACGAACGAACCTTTTATCGAATATATATTACTTTCGATTCCGTTCCGAATAGCATTGGACACTCGGTATTTACTGAGCTTGTTGCTTAGCGTTGTTGTTGGAAAAATCAAGAGAACGTACTGCTGTGCATGTAAACACCTTAACCTCTCTCTAAGCCCTAATAGAATAGTTATCAAATCAAGATCCGTGTTTTACGAAACTCAACAGAGCCTAAATTTTCAACATGCAATGTAACGTGTTCAATGTGTATTTCATTGAATCATTCAATTCTTCTCCATTTTTTATGAACTACTGAAACACACAAAGCTTTCATAATGTCCCATTACTTCCGCTGACGAAACTCTATGATCGATAAAGTCAACTGCGCCATGGCGCAGATAAATCACACTTGAAGTTTTTTACCACATCAAAACACCTCAATAATTTTTTTCTTTCCTTTAAAAAATACAGACGTCATTGAACTATTGCCCTACTGAGCGCAGTAGTGACAGTAATTACCATTGACAATACAGTAGCGCCATAATGGTTCGGACAACTAACAACTCGGCAAACTATCATCAATAACTTCAATTCTAGAAGCTTCAATGAGCTCAATTTATACATACATGTGATGCCACATGTCTTACCTAACGTGTTAAAATCTTAAATCATTTGAGTGAACAAAACACATCTTGTAAACAAATACATTAGAATAGCAAAAATTTCATGTGGTCGAAAAAGTTCGCACAAACATTATAGAAACTGAATAATATTTGAAATGCACTAACAAAATGAAATAAACATCGTAACAAAGTAATTAACAATTTAATATTTGGTATGGTACCTTTATTGTCAATAACGGCTCGACATCTGCTACAAGACTTCACCAAGTGGCTTCACTCTTCTTGTGTTATTCTTGCCCATTCATCTTGCAAAGGGGTCCACAAATCTTGCAAATTTCCGAGATTCCTTGCCTTTGTCCTTTTTCCTAAAAGTTTCCAAACATTATCGATGGGATTCAAATCTGGGCTTTGCGCTGGCCAGTCCATAATAATGACTTCTTGATCCAGGAATGACTTCACCAATTTTGCAGTGTGACACGGAGCATTGTCTTGCATAAAAATGGGGTCTTCGGCTGGAGAGTCCTTGATAACTGGTACCACATGTCTCTGCAGAAGTTCCTTGTAAACTTGCGCGTTTACTCTTCCTTCCAGTCGAACTAGGGGACCGGTACCGTTTGCTCAAATCATGCCGAAGGCCATAATGCTACCTCCACCAAACTTGACACTNGTCACTGAAATACACTTTTGCCCAGTCTTCATCAGTCCAGAGAACACACTGTGTAGCAAAGGCCAACGTAGCATTTCTGTTCTTCTTGCTGACCAAGGGTTTGACAGCTGGAGTCCTAGCATGCAGGTTTGCTTCTTCAAGGCGGCGTGAAAGTCTTCCTGGATACTCTGATATCAAGGGACTCGCTAGCTTCACGAGAAATTCCTGCTGCAGTTTTGAAATGGTCCTTCTTAGCTAGCCCAACCAATGCAGTATCGTCTTTTGCTGAGGTTTTGCGAGGTCTGACACTTGACACACCAGCGGTGTTTGAGCCATCCTTCTCATATGTAGCCAAAATATCACCAACAACACTTTTAGGTCGCTTGACTGTGTTGGTTATTGCCCTTACCGACAGCTTCTCTTCAAGGCGCAATTTCACAATCAACTCACCAACAGAAGCAGGTGTAGGCACTCCCCTAGACATGTTGATGCGTCGACTGCCACGCAGATAATGACACTAGTTTTGTCTGGATCAATTTACCTAACTTTCTCTCTGGCAAGATTTGTTTACTCAAACATAAATGAGGAAAAGAATAGATGTCCGAACTTTTCTTGACCACATGAAATTTTTACTATTCTAATGTATTTGTTTATAACTTGTGTTTTGTTCATCCAAATGATTTAGGATTTTAACACCTGTTAGATAAGACATGTGGCTTCACATGTGTATATAAATTGAGCTCATTGTAGCTTCTAGTATTGAATTTATTGATGATAGTTTGTCGAGTTTTTATTTGTCCGAACCATTATGGCCACTTCTGTATATCTAAACCTCTATATGGGATTAAATTTGGAATAAATGAACGTCAAAATATTTCTGTCCCAAAAGCATAAGCGCATAAGAAGGTTAAAAGTGTTTTTTCGACCAAAAATCCAAACCACTATGGAGAAATGATAGTGTAGATCAAATTACTGACGATTTGATTATTATAATCAAAATCATGCACCAAGCTCAATGAAAAAAATAGTCTCCAGCGTCGCGCGTTTCAACTTACAAGAGATGTAGCTGAGATCTAACGAATTCATTGGACTCTTCTCGTTTCCTGCTGCACATGGAGACAACGCACTAACAGCGCTTGCAACTCAGCCTACGCGGCCCTTCAGGTATTCAAGTTTCAAAGAATGAACGCGATGACAATTGTTACCGTCTCAAATCGCCTCTTCCTTTGTGGGAGCTCAGTGCGACGAGGACATAAACTGCGCCTCACTCAACTTACAAGTCTCTTTTGTCCCCATAACTAATGCACCGGTTCGAACAGCCAGTTCGAAACCGGTCTCTCTCAGCCAGTTCGTAACATTCCTCAGTTATGTGCACATAACTAATTGTCCGTAGTTTTCGCATGCTATCATTTTTACAACTGTGATCTTCAATTTTCATTACATCAAGTTTTATTCATTTAGAATCAGACTTGAATGAATGCAAGAAAATTGCAAGCAAGAGAAACAAGTTTTCAATTAATTTGAAAAAACACCATCAACGAGTGCTTATAATGTTAACAAAAACTTTAAACGATAGATTTAATCCGATAAACTCAATCCTTGAAAAAGATAGAGGAACTACAGCATAATGCTCGAAGCATGAGACTGGGAACAAAGGAAGTTCCATGGGATAAGGCTGAATACACCGGTGAGAAAAACATTTACTGATAAAGAGACCGGACGATGCTTCGACAATCGATCGCACAACCAACATGCCTTCGTCGCCACTATATCACTCTAATTCTTAATGTACATCACATGAAACAAGGGCTCGCCATTCCTTTCTCAGCCCCATAGGAAACACTAAATCTTATCCCTAAATACCTTACCTTGAAGCAGCCGAAAGGCTTCTAGTATTATTACATCATAAATAAGTTAGAAGAACGATTAAATTTCCACCAGTAGGAGAGCATATGTACATTTATACATGTTTCCTGTTCGAGAAGAAGAGCATAAGCGACCGACAGTGGTACTGACGCCAGTATGGATGAATCTTTTTCAAGAATGAAAATAGCTAAGGACAGAAACACATAACTCGTATAGATCACGGAAATCAAAGATTGCGTCAGGAACTCCCAAAATAGGTTGTGAACGCGAACTGAGGTCGACATTGAACATCAGACTAGCTACAGGTTCCGACGACCAGAGCTGCACAATGGAAGAAGAGTAGCTCAGAACAGACAGACAAAAAGATACGACATTCCTTCCCAGTGCGTCAGCAAAGCCCACACCGGGTTTCTCCCGAGAAAGTATAGATCACAATGTATCGTGAATAAAACGATTCATACACAGGCTACGATTAACCCAGAACAAAATACAGAATTGACACTCAACGATAAATGCAGAGCATGAAAAAAACGAAGTATTCAGAATTCCTTGCATGAGGTTTGCATTCCTTGTTAACTATTAGGTTGGCCGAAAAGTTTGTTCGTTTATTGAATAGTTATTTTTTCGACCTTCTAAAGATAGTTTTATGTTCTTATTCTCAAAATCTTGTATTCGGTACGAGCATGTTTACATCAGTGTGCACTAAGCCTCCCAGTAGAGAAGTTCTGACATTTTTGCGTGCATTAAATTGGATGCTAGTTTAAGCCTCCCTAAACGCTACAAAAAAAAAGCGTTCCAAAGAGAGACAGGAGGAAGGCACCATTTAGTGTGGAGATGAGGGAATGCGGAATCTATCCATAAGGGGCATAGAAATAGATGTGAAAGAGAAGTTTATGAAACAAGATAAAAGTTGAAGAAGGCCGTTTCTGCTGCTTTCCTTCCTTTTTTTAAGGTAAAGAGCATTAGATGTGAGTAGTGCTCTGCTTGGTCCACTATTTCAGGGGCTTGAATGCAAGCAAAATATCAGAACTTCTCTACTTGGAGGCTTACTCGTACTACACACCGACGTAAGCATGCTCGCTGTACCGAAGACAGGATTTAGAGAATAAGAATATAAAAATAATCTGTCGGAGGTCGAAAGAAAACACTCAAAAGACAAACGAACTTTTCAGCTAACCCAATATTAAACTGAAGCGGAACGCAAACATCAGAAGTAGCACGAAATTCAAAGAAGTAGCGGTAAAATGAAATACACTATTAATATAAGAAAAAAGATGGAAGAAGTATCAACGGCCTTTGAGCTCGAGATGATCTGCATGAAACTAAAGCTAGGAAATGAAGTATCAAAGCCTTCCTAAGCAAATGCAGAGAAATTTACAACAAATTTCATGACCTACTTTGCTGGTTGTGTTCAGTTACTCGAAACGCCCACAGAATGGGTGAGTCAACTGAACACAGTCACAAGGATAGGGTGCGAAAATGGAGCGACTCGGAATTTACAGCTCGCGCACATTCACAGTCTAGCCAGTCTTTAATACAAGAACAAGTAATACAATCAGTATCACTGGTATGCAATGGTTTACATCCAGGGGATCAAGACAGCCATAATACTCTAAAAAATACAGAATAAGTGGAAAGTACAGCACTACAAAGTAACGCAACCGCGTTACTCCACACGACTCACTGAGTAATGCTCCGATCAGAAATTGCATCATCACCACTGCTGTAGTACTCGTCTGGAAACTTTTGCGTTTCCATGCTGAATTGAGGATTGCGTAGAATCCGAGTAAAGAATAAGCGTACACTAAATACCCAAATAAAAGTGTAATATTATAAGAATTAATATACCACAGTTAGTCTAGCGGATTTCTAGTCGAGAGTGACCGGGTTTATTTCCTTAAAATTAAGACCAAACTGATGAATAAAGCAAAGCCATGCCAAATGTTACCACATAAAGTAGGGCAATCGCGGTGCAGTTGCTCACTCAAAATCAAGAGATACTAATTTGCTAGTGGAGATTCATTGGATAAACCAACTAAATTAGAGGGAGGATAACTCCGCATTGTATCAACATACGTAGGGAAACTTCGAGCTCGTATACACTCGTTGAGAACTGCGCGAGTAGAGAGATTAATCTTAGTTTCCCAAGCAGCACCACATACATTGCGATAAGCAACGAAAACTTAATTTTAACATTGAACAACACATTTGCTTCGTGAAGTTTGCAAATCGTTCCCACGTTATGGTCAGAGACGCAACAGCTTTTCTGTAAGCTCTGTTGTTCATGAAAACACCTAGGTGCTCTGACACCCTGTAGAACGAGGTTACTTTGGACTCGTCCCTCAGTTGCAAGTTTCTAAGAAACTGATAAAAATAAATACTGCTATTCCTAAAGACTGGAACAAATGCTATATAAAATTAACATTTTACTGTAGGTAGTTTGGATTTATGGAGAACCAAATAAATCATTCATCAGAGTAAGCACGGTCTTTCTTTCGTTTATCTTTCCTGCAAACGTTTTTTCAACTTTCCTATGCCTGAAATCGCAGTAGTCTTTGTCTATCTATTGTGAGAATACGATATTCTTTTCTTTGGTAGGTTAATAGAACCACTCACATGAACCGAATTTGTGATGAAAATGTTGAAGTTCTTATATACACTGGTTTCACCTAGGTTTCTTAACCTCACAGGATTTGCTCTCGTCTGGCAGCAGGGATAATTGAAACATACATTAGTTTATATTTCACAAGTACATCCCGAACAATTTCAGTGAAATCTTGAATTCTATTAATGAATTAAGCGTCTTCCTTCATTAGCGCTGCACCTCTAATTTTAAATTTTATTTCATTTTTCGGGCCTTAACTCAACTAGCCTTAACGGTTAAGTTCTTTTTCGTGCATATTTCAACATATTTTCATATTTCAGCAACTATCTCGGGAGTGCCCAATTAGTTAGTTCAGAGCAAAACATCGCATAAAATATTCTAAGAGCATTTAGAAGCGGTTGCGTTCCCTGAAAGAGTTAAAACACAAAAGGACACCGCGAGGAGATGTGAACATCAAACCAGAGCTTGAGACTGCACATACTAACATCCGAGCTAAAGGCTACTCCCAAGAGAGAGAAAAGCTAAGAAACTAAAGAAGAATAATTCATACAAAATATCAACGATGAACCGTCGTCTCCAATCCAAAGTGAAAAACGCCATTTCTCTGAAGAATACTGCTCAGTCAATTTCCGGAACACTCCCTAGGGAGGAGCATTTTAATCCTTACACGAAGAACGTTGTCCCTCGATATCATTTCTTCCAATATTTCTGAGCCACTGATTACTTTTTGAAAGACTAACCTACGCACATACACACACTCATGCCACCTCAATAGAGAACATATATTTACAGGGCTCCAAATACATTCTACAAAGGTAAACTCTGTACTACGAGTGCGGCTGTGAAGGTGAAACAAGCTAAGAGCACAGAACACAGGAACGTAATGAGAACCTGTCTCCAAACGAAAAAGGCCAGTGGTAGGGCAAGATACATGTACATAAATAACTTCATAAAATAAAGTATCAACATCCACTGCAGGCAAAAAGCCGACACAAAACAATAGTTTCACGAGAGTATTCTAAGCATAGTGGACATGTTATCATGTAAAGAAACAGAGTTCCAACTATGATAAAGCCACTGGCCCGACTTAGTCATTTTCCACTGAGGAAAGATAGGACGCGCATGTAAACCCACTCCAGATATCAGCCACAATAAACATCAACTGGTCATCGGAATTTATACATGATTTTCGGCGAGCCCCGTGAGCTCATTTCAACGTGGAGAGGGAATTGCCTGCCTAATTACCAGACACGGTAAGAAGCCACAGTCAGAGCTCATCTGAAGAAGAATGCCCGTCTCGCGCACACAACGCTGAGCGACGCTTTATCCAGATTTAGATTTCCAGCTCGAGCGGATGGAGCTACTCCAAAGTGACGATTTCTGCGCCGTCCGTGGGCTGAAATGAGAAAACGTGACATTAAGGAACGTGAAACACCACAAAAATGGTCATTGGGACACTGCATGTGAAATACGTCTTGAGAACATCCATGTTTCCATTCTAATGTCATCCGAGTATTCCAATAAATCAAGTGCGATCTGGAAATTGGATTAATTCAGACATACACTTTGGTCGTATTACCAACCGCCTACCTGCAGCACTAGTATTCTAATAAAAATTGCCTAGCGATTTTACCGGCAGGCAAAATCTCACCTTCTTCTGCATCTTATGGGCCTTGCGTGCGAGTTGCGCAGCCTGAATCATCTGAGTCTTGGACGAGTTGCCGTCTCGGCTGGTGGAGGCCACAGCGCCTCCGTGGTGGCCACCCATTGCGGGGGTCAACATGTTCGATGACCTGCACCGGCATATTGACGTGAAGCAAAATATCTCTTGGTGTTTGCAACTAACATAAACACGGAGTGAGTCAAAGGATAATTTACGTCAGTAACACGCTAGCGCAGACGACCCAGATCAGTCGGATGTATAAAAATTACAGCCCTCGCATTCTCATCACACATGAGATTGGCCAGCGATGGCGGCATTGTTTACACTCTCTATAGAAATGGCAACACTGTCTTTTAGCATTCGAGGCTCACTAGGAGATGACACGATGCAAGTTATCACTGTGTAACCTCCACCACAGTGCAGGAGTTGGGAGTAAGACGAAAGAGCAGAACTTACAAACCTTCCCTCCAACAAAGGGTTACCACAATTGGGAGTTTCAGAGTACGCTGCAATACAACGCAAGAGCAGATCTCATATCCTGCTCTTTATTCTAGCGATTACATGAGATGTAGTCACTTGCTTCCCTAAATGCACACTGCTCCAACGCGCACTGACGATGAAGTGAAGTAACAGACGTTATTGTCATTTTATGCCTTCACCCAGTAACCTGTGATAAATTATAACATAAATTTGTCTGTCAAAATAACAACTCATTCTCAGCATTGTGAAGCTGTCATGTCAATCTAAATCAGTCCAATTCAAGGTTTTCTTAAATCATTTCTTATTTGTAAAACGAATTTTTTAATGGGTTCAAATAATGACAAAGTGATGACCTTTGCATGTCGCCAGCCAGGAGACAATATTGTATCAGTTTCTTTCAACAGTAAGCTACGATGGGCTGGCTGTGCGAGCACAGTTCCACGCTCACCTCTGCAGGATGTTGGCCTGGATGACTTTGGAGCGGTCAATGAACTGCTCAGCCTTGCTGCTGTGGGCCATGTTCTTGTTCATGGGCGCGGCAGCAGGCCCGGTGCGCCCGCTCATCACTGGGGACCCGTACGCTATGCCGGCAGCCACCTGCTCAGCGTCACCTCAGATTTTAACGCTCGTCCGAATCAAATGAATTCTTTCTTACCCATCGCAGCACTAGGGGCTAACCTCTACAGGTTGTGATCAGTAAAGATGACGGATGCGGAAAGTGTGTTTCTGTTCATTAACATCTACCGCGGTAATGTAAAGCCATTATTATGAAATTGGCCCAAGATTTCCTCGCCACAACAAAAATGAGCTCAAGGATGCCTAGAGGAGGAACCATTCAGTACGGGCTGTAGAGAACGGGAAATCAATGCGTTGGACGCGTTCTCATACAATATACATTGAAACAGCAAGTTCTGACAGAAGAGACAGCAAACACAACGAAGGTTTAAAAATTAAAATAAGCAAAGAGGACATGAAAGATGAGTGCCCTGTAAGCCTGTCTATAGTTGAGGTAACCTCACAGTATCCCCCTGAGAGAGCCAGTCCCTACAGCGTACGACAGATAAACTTAGCTAACCTTAACCTATTGCCTATCCCATGCCCCCTGAGGGGAATGCTATGACCAATGAAGACATTTATGAATTGATTCTACTCTCATACGATGTTCTTATTCTAACACTTATTCGAATTGTTAGATGAAACTCAGTCGTCATTTAATCCTATTTACTGTTACATCTTTATTAGCGTAAGTTATCATTCCACCCTAATTAGGTGTTCTCATTTTCAAACTTTATAGGCGTTATTAATAGGATCGCACCCTAATTCTGGGATATTATTCAATTCTGTTTGCATACCCAGCATTCTGAAGAAGAATGACCACGCGTTTAACTAGTGACACTGTCTAGCTCGGTACCATCGATAGCGCAAACAACCAAACTTCGTACGGTTGTGCTACGGTAATGCCAGAGCAAGTCGCTCTTGTGTATCTCTTACTCTCCGTTGTAAACAGCATTTTGTTCCGGAGTTTTATCACCTGCTCTGGTACACTAAGTTTGAAGCCAGTACTTCCTTGGCACTCGGGAATAACAGTCACTTTCACAGAGAATCTTCTCAAGAGTACTGAGCAAACATTTATAAACTGGAAAGAAACTTTTCTAGCAGCAAAAAGAGCAAACGGTCCATAATAAGTTTTACTTCCCTGCACGATAAGAGATAAACAAAATTATTGTTCCACAAATAGTGTACCCGTTTAGACATTGGAACTGAATTATTCGTAGAATACAAAATGAAAAGCACCATCAAAGTGATAAAAAAAATCCCGTGAGATGAGCTTAATAACAGCGTCCACAAATATCGTACCTGGATTTTAGGTTTCACGATGGGATACACGGGTTTTTTAGACACTGATTAAGTGAGGCAATACTTCGGACTCCACAAAGGCTGCACACAGTACACGCTACGCCAGGTCAAAAGTTCAATGTGCTGAACGCCTACTCTTTATTTTAGCTATGTAATTTGGAGAAGCTGTTTTCAAAACCTCGTTAAGTAGCAAAATTGAAACCAAGAACTTCATGGCTTTTATACTGAAACTATTAATTGAATTGATAGCGAGAAATTTGCTATGACAGATCTAGCAATGCAGCACCTTTCCTGCACGATAGAGCTTACAATTCTTCACGACAGTATAACACAGTGTGAGAACCACAGCAGGTAATTAATTACCCAATATGCTTCGCAAATTGACAAGAAAGAGCATCAGTAACACTAACCAGCTGAGAATTGGTGGGGGCTTTGTTCGGCTGCATCTGGTTGATGACGAGATTCTCCCGCTTGACGTTGTCCTCGAGCACCGCGAGCTGGTTCTCGAGCAGCGGTAGGATGTCCTCTTGGTTGCCGTACGGCATCTGGGCGCGCACCTCCGGCGCCAGCAGGGGGTTCTTCAACTGCACACAACGTACTCACATACTTCCCAAGGATTCAAGAGCCTTGAATATAAACTGAGCGGTCTAGAAGGGATTTGCGTAGCCTCTAGGTGAAGAAATAGGGCAGGGTCGAAAACTGTTATCGTATGAACGTAGAACTTCTGCGTTTGATGTGGGAAAGCTTCGTTTGGTAGAAAATAAATTCCTTCTCTAAACACTAGGGCTACTCACGTGTCCCTGCTGACAATACATTATAAGCAAACACATTATTGCATTACACATAATAATGGGTAAGAACTATTGGAGCAACAAAACCTAAGCACCGAAATGAGGTGAAGTAATTTTCGCCCGTTTTTTTAAAGGGAGTACAATTGGGATTTGAAAGAAATAAACAGGAGAAACATAAATATAAATAAAAAAAACTCATCCTCCCATCCATATATGCTCATGAAAGCTGACACTCAGTACACTGAGCTGAGTTACTCCCGGGTTGCTACATAACTCCGACAACTAATGTGCACACTTCTAATCATGTGAAAGTGGCGTGCGTAAAATGCAGAGGTGACACTCAGAGTGGGCACTCACGCTGTATACGTAGGTCCGGACTCTCTGGTAGTGATTCAGGTGAATCTTCTGGATCTGTCTCGTGGCCATCATAACGTTCTCCTGCAGCTGATTGGGAGTCAGGTTCGGGTTCTGCGCCAGTGAAAATGTGGTAAATAATAGCATCGTCTTGGCCATTGTTGGATAAACTACAGTGTAAGATCAAAATTACTACACATGAAATATTTGAGTAAAAGCGAATCGGATCATTCAGAATCGCATACATCTGAAGAACATGAGATTGTTTCAAACGGACAAATTCTCGCTTCATTCTTACCACCTTGGGAACAACTCAGGCGTTCATCTTTCGCACGAGACTGAGCACACACAGGCGACAGAATGGCCTTACGTACATAAATATAATACGGCCTTGGCTGCCCCAAAAACATTCGGAAATCACAAGATAAAAAGACTACTTAGAACATGTCAGTGTATAGTGAAGGTACTCATCCAGTTTCTCAAGCTTGGTGAGCACCGCAGGCTTACACAATGAGTCCTGAAGTACTGCAAGCACTGAAGAAACTAACAAAAAATACTCCTTCCCATATTATAATTTTAAGTTCTTGGTCTTCAGCGCCTTTGTGTATGTGTGAGTACTTGTTGGAAAGTTTCCTCAAATTTCAATTTTTCCAGCGTGTTTCAGGCTGGGCCTCAACTTTCTTATATTTCTCGGACGATGGCTGCGGTTTATAACCGAAACGTTCATGCTAAATAAATTGTTTTCCCTAGAAGCCCGTTTCCCTTTACTCAGGAGTAATTTCCAATTTATTAGATCGTGCAAATAAATTTATTTATTGCTGAATACGTTTTACATGAAATAACTACATACGCTCATCATGAAGTTTGGGCTTGAATCATTGCCTTGCTGAATACCAAGACATGCACACCAAAGAAATACCACAAAAAAATCTGACTCATTCTAAAAGGATAATTAAATTACATTAGACTGAATACCAAAATTGAGAGGAATGGTCAATGCATTAACAAAGTTCTTGAGAACGATTCTGTGCAGCGAAATGATCCCGAGAGAAGACACAGAACACTCGCCTGAGCGTAGATGCTCTGAATGACTTGGTTGATATCGAAGGGCGGGATGGAGGTCGGGAAGGGCATGTTGCTGTTCCCGTAGTTGATGACAGGCCTGTTGTTGAACTGCGGCACTGCACACGCAACAAAACTCTCGTCAGAAGTGTACGTGTGAATTTACCTCCGATGTGTATTGATAAGTGTCCTCTTCACACCTCTCTTAGAGTTTAAGACGACGCATCAAAATCTATATCCCTAGTGTTTTGTATTTCTGAATACGGCTAATGCAAGTGGTTAATATGATTCGAACAAAAAATTAAGAGTATGTTGGATTTCGAGATGCTCCAGTAGGGTGATTTAGTACACACTTTGTTCAAATTTTGTACCTCTTACTTCCCATACCAGAAGTTTTAAAACCAAAAATAATTCATACGTAAATACAAAATACGTACACTGGGTGAGACCGATTTTCATGGTAATTTCAATTTAGTAAAGGGCCAAAGAGCAACAGAATACCGTGTGCAAAAGAAATGGGTAATTGTTGTTGGTGGCTCATGTATGACAATAGATCTTCAACAGAGCACTGTCTTCTGACAGCACACAACTGTGTTGCAGAACGTTCCTTCATCTCCATCAAGCCAGGACCAGAAATATTTCGCAAACATATTCGGATTAAACCCAAAATACTTTAAGAAATATTCAAAAATACTTAAAATTATACCCAGCAGCTACGTATCAAGGGATTCTGTAGATACTTCATGTTTTTGCGAGTGTTTCACTCGCCAACCCTATTAGATTACTCAAGTTTCAGCTTTCTAACCCCAACAGAGATGAGAAAGAGGAGGAGGAGGAGAAAGTTAAAATTTAGTGTATGTGGAGTTTAGGAGACAGGGAATCCATGTGATGTGTTCCCACACATGATATAAGTTGAATGAAGAAGAAAGAGGTAGATGCTGAAGAACAGGACAGCAGTAAAAGGAAAAACGATGTTAAGACCAGTACAAAAAACTAACCTATTCTATTTCAACACAAAAAAGAGCTTCTTTAACTCTCAGCTCGGTACTTCACTTTCCCGTATGGGAGCGCTAATTCCCATAGATACGATATTGTACACTTCTGAAGGGTGCCAACCCTATTCCCATGCATTACCAATAAGTTTTCCCGTTGATGACAGCCTTTATTTAAGAATATAAGGTCAAAACCTCGAACTAAACTAATACACTAGGGAAACTCACACTATCAAAACCGTTCTATGAATCCCACTAGTTTAGTCTACAGTTTATTTCTTCATCTAAGTACTAATTCCACGTTTTCAATATAAAATCCCATAAAACCAAATTCCAAAACCCCACAAGACAAACTTTCCAAAACCCCACAAGACAAACTTTCCAAAACCCCACAAGATAAACTTTCAAAACCCCACCAGCTAAACTACCGCGAGACGAAGACACGAGGCACCACAAGTGAACACCAGCGACGCGCGGCAGTCAAAATGCACTCACCGAGTCCCTTCTTCTCGTTCTCGAAGTCCTCCCAGGCCGCCTTGCGCTCCTCCTCGCTGAGCTCCTCGCTCGTCTGATTCTCCAGGAGGGAGTCGTGCTCGTGGTAGCCCACGATCCAGTTCTTGTGGCGGATGATGAGCTCCGCCAGCAGTCGATCCTGAGAGAGGAATCACGGTCAGAACTACCAATATTTGTGGGGTTCACGGCTCAAAAGCGATTTACGTGGACATTTCAAGTGAACAACACGTAGAAGGCCAATGCAGTTGTGTAATCGATATACACCACGCTGAATGTTTGGTCACCCACAGAAACAGAATTTTTACATTGACTTTGCGAAAATGGAATGGAGGCATGTTTAAATACTTCTTTTGTTCATTTTAATGAAAAGTTCAATTTGAGTTGAGTATTGAACTTGAGTTAAACCGAAGATGGCGTACTAATGAGCAAAAGAACTAAAACATTTCTAAGCGTACTCACTCCAGGCACTTGACTCGCATGTTCACCTCTCGAGACAGGACGAAATGTCAGGGCTAACTACTTTTCAAACTACTCTATCAAAAATCCGCTAAGCGCTATGGTATAGTGTAGCAACACTGAAGTGACGCAGCAGTGATTGTGCAACGACACAGACGTTTTGTCCACCTTTGCACAGTTTTCGTTCAACGCGGCTCCGCACATCACTGCAGGAATTCCGACACTGTCTTCCACTGAGTAGTACCAAATTTCTGTACATTATTAATGACCACTATTTGCCCAAAGTGGCTTCAGTTAGTGAAAACTAAAATAGCACGCGGTATAGTTAACTGCACTGAATTGATAGATGCCGCGATCCATTCGCACCTACCAAAATCATTGGCTAAAACACCCTTACTATGCTCAACTGCCCAGAAATTAGTGGAGAAAAACCATCAAATTTTAATTGTGTACTACTGCAAACCCAACAGTATAAGCCATTTGTACCAACGAAAACATAGAAACCAATTGAGAGAAAAGCAGATGAGCACATCTAGGTACACTTATCGAATTTCAGAGTTTAAGAAAATATCTCAAAAAACAGAGAAGAAAAATCGAGTTATTCCCATTTCAAAAACTGGCGGACCAATGTAAGCGATATGGGAACGTCAAAAATTGCAAAATCCATTCATCACAGACACACGAGGTCTAAAAATATACTGACCACACTTGGAACTTATTCATAAAAACAAGAAATTAGCTCAGCAATTGTTTTTTCAAAGAAACTCTACGGTTTACATCAGAAAATTCGATTTGAGCAGTTTGAAACTTGCCTTTACATCTAGGCCAGCATTCCACAGGACAGTGGCTCAGTAAAAAGGTTACATTCATCCTACCTCTCTCCCTCTCCTTACAACTCCATCTCATCCTCCTGAGGTGAGAGAAGAGCTCTTTCCGAACTCCTACCGCTTGTGATTCTTCCTCCGGCCCCATCACTGAAGCCATACCATGGGCCAACAACAGTATCTAACTCCCAGCTCCACAACCTTACTTCAGCCCTTCCACCAGCTCTTGTGTTAACGATCTCGTGTAGTCCTCACTAACAACTCGATTCCTTCACACATTGAACAACGGAGTCATCACCCCCTCTGCCCGCAGAGTTCGTCACATTCATTGATAACATTTTTTATCGTCACACTTGATCCACTTCCCATGCACAAAGTTTTAATTGAGTTCATCAGTCTTCCGCTTTTCCTTACACATGCCACACTGTCCATTAGGCTAAGGCTTTCCTGTCTACTCTATCATGAGTATTTGTTAGATCCACCAACCTGCTGCCAACTTTTTAGATTCCTTCCTCACAACGATTTGGTTCACACAACCCTGTTCCATTCACTACCCACATATTGTTCCTTTTCTGTCAAATAGTCCCTCGCAGATCTTATCCAAATAATGAACACTCACCCGCACGGCTTTTTCACAACACTCAACAAGTTAATCCCACTCAAGTTGTTACATTCGTACTTGCCACCTTTACCTTTCTACAAGGGTGTTATACCGGCACAACACTAGCTGATTGGAACCATTTAAATCTCGAAACACTCATCATGAAAACTGACATGGTTACACCTTTTTTTCCAAAAGTTCCTCAATAACCTATTCAACTGATTCATGAGCTTTCTGCAACTAAATCACTCTTATATCTATACTTACTGCCTCAAAAGGGATGCTCCCATCATTTGATCGTTCCAGCACAAACAAGAGCCTCTGTCTCTACTTAGAGCCACAATCGCGGCCTCTACGCAAGCGTATCGAGAGATACCGTGCTCATTTATTCGCCATTATTCCACTCTTGACGATCGTTCTACCATAACCTTCCTTCACGAACACCTTCTTTTACTCTCCTGTGTTTTCTGTACTGATTTTCTTTAAAAACATCTCATGCTATCAAATTCACAATTGGCATCTCTTGCTTTCGCTCTACTCTTTGCTTTTTCAACAGCCCTTGCACCATATTTTTCAACCCGCGATTCCTCTCCCACGCTTCTGACATCGTTTTGCAGCCATTCTCCTTTGTTGAGCTGGTATCCTTTGTTCCATCATTCATTTTTATCCCCGTCCTTCAAACGGGCATACACCCCATACTTTTATACCTTAGAACATTCCAACACACTTACTGACAGCTTTTTTTTCTTTAATCACCTTCTATACTTCCCGGTTCTCCCGTTCCCTTCCCTGGTAATCGAGCTCATTCTAATGCTTCTGTATCTCGCACTGGCAATCTCAGTACCGTTAGTAGGTTCCCCTTCTTGCACTCAACTTTCCACAACTCTTCTAGATGCATCAGATAGTTTATATACAGGGTGTCCCAAAAAAAGATACTCAATTTTCAAGGGCTGTAATTCAGAAACTATTAAACTCAAACTTTTTTCATTTAGTAAAAGGTTGAAAGCTATTAAAAACATGGTTTTAAATCATAAAATTTGAAGTTTAACAAAGGTGTGCAAACAGATTTTCAGTATCGGTCACTAAAAATACTGCTTAAAGAAAACGGTTGAATCAATTCTTCTAAAATTTTGTACAGAGATGGAACAAATATTGAGAAACAAAATGTGGCTTTCCAATTTTTTGTAAGTTTTAATAGTTTCTGAATTACAGCCCTTGAAAATTGGGCATCGTTTTTTTGGGACATCCGGTATACTGACGCACACCCACACATTCTTCCACTAGCTCTTCAATCAATTAAAACACAACCCAGCACTGATTGTGCCACTATTCCTTTAAATAGTCTAGCCCACGTATACTTATTTATGTCTCTCTTCCTGAACGAGATGTGATCGATTACCATCTTTTGCTTCACGCATACGTTCAAGTCCACTCCATCTCATTTGGTCCTTGCGTTCCAAAAACCTTTTCAAACCTTTTCTTGACCCCCTACATATCCCTAACTTGAGCACTCAGATTCCCTATCGGCAATGAGTGAGCATTCCCACCACTTGATCAACAACTTATAAGGCACTCCTACAACTGCTCTCTCTTCTCTTCAGCCATTAAATGCCACTCACGAGACCGTGAGCACTCATAAACACACAACTTCTCCACTTTAAAGTAACTTTTCCCCAACATCAACCTCAGAGACACCTCTTTCTGCTCTGTAACTTTATTTTTTCCCCTTCCCACTTTGCAGCAACCCTACTTTTTCTTCTGTACTCTTCAAGACACTCCACCAATTCTCTCAGCCACTCCACCAACCCAGGCGTCACTTTTTCTTTACATCTAAATTGTAAGCACATTCACCTCTCCTTTCAAAAGTGCTTACACCATCTTCCAAATTTTTTCCACTTTTTAGCAGCAATCAAACTACACACACCCACACAGATTAGATTTGATTAGATAAGTTAGTCGTGGCTTTCTTAGTTACAACAAAAGTAATTCAAAAAGAGAAAGGAAAAAAAGCACCATTTAGTGCGGAGTTTTAGGGAACAGGGACTCAGTGCCCAAGTTATGTTCTCCCACAAGATCCCCGCGCATAGAAACTTCAAGTTAAGAAATAATCAATGAAAACAAGATTCAAGTTGATAAAACAAGTAGTAGAGGCTGAAAAATAGAACAGTAAGCCAAAAAATTTGATACCTCTGCCCGAAAAAAGAGACCAACCAGACAAAAACCTTACGAGTAATGCAAGACAACTACCCACTCCTACATGAAAACTTCAAAAGGCAGAAATTTCCGTCAAGTCAATGACGGTGTCACCACCAAGTATATCTATAACCAATTAATTAAAAAGATGGTCGTCTTCTCCCGGAAAGAGAGACCAGTCCACTACACCACCCACGAAACTAGGAAAGAGAGACCAAGACCAGTTCACCGCAGCACCCACTAAACTAGGAAAGAGAGACCAAGACCAGTTCATCACAACATCCACGAAACTAGAAAAGAAATATCAAGACCAGTTCATCACAACATCCACGAAACTGGGGAAGAGAGATCAGTTCACCACAGCACCCACGGAACAGGACCCACTAGACACGCGACGTGCCAGCGTAAAGTCAGCAGAGGAAGCACACACCTCAGGAACAATGGGAGTGTCCCGTATCTCCTCGTCAGCAGGGTTGAACTCGTACAGGTCGGCCAGATCGGTGGTGTTGAAGTAGCGTTTGATCTGATGCTCGTCCACGACACGCAGCGAAGTAGAGATCTTGTTCACTTGCCGGGAGTAGATCTTTTCCTCCATGGTTCCCTGAAGTAGGTGAAGGTATGTGGTCTTATTATTGTGCGAGCTATGCCAAGAGAACACTCCACAAAGATTTTAATAAATCGGAAAAAAGCTTTTAATAGGAATTGTCATGAGTTAGGAACCACAAAAACGGAAGAATGCGCTTTTAAATTATTTTGCACACTTGAGAGTGAGGATTTGTAGCCTCTTAAGATATTTAAGAACATTCATTTATTAAGAAAGTCTCAATTTTAATCTTATTTTGTGCAAATGAGGGTGAAATCTTTTAACGAACATGCAGCATTAGACGATCAAGATCAAAACAAAATACGTCACATAATACGGTAATCTAACTGCATCCATGTTACATCACTCCTCAATTTGTACAATTCACCAAGTTGAAACATTTCCTGATATAATTTCTAATTATGATTGCGTCGCAAAATAGTTTTCAAATAGATGTGAGGAGTACCTAAAGCAATGGAAGGTTTAAACTACAAATGCGTGGAGTATCAAGATTTAGTCGGGCCCAAACTTGTCTCATGGCTTCTCTCAGCACCTGATGAGCAAATGTGGACAAACTACAGCCTGCTAAATATCTGTAAGTTGAAGGGAAGTTTATCGGCAACTCCAAATGATATTCTGGACATTTTCTTCAGCTGGCTGCTTTTGCCGATTTTAAATCTAAACATTGAATCTTTTAGGTAAAACAGCAGGGTTGAATATTGAGAAATAAAACCTGAAACAGTGCTTGTTTCCGGCATTTGAAACAATTGAAACAAGCACTACGCAACCCAAAAAACTAATGAATGTTTGAAAGTGGCTTTGCACTGAGAAGTTTATCTACCCTGGTTTAGGGAGATCAAAACATGTATAATTTTGATGCCTGAAAAACACAAAACTACCTAAACAACTCCAGAACCATACAGGTGTCAATGTCAACACTACCTGAGCAACCACCAAACTACCTACACAACTGCAGCACCTAACAGGTGTCAACACTACCTGAGCAACCATCAAACTACCTACACAACTGCAGCACCAAACAGGTGTCACCACTACCTGAGCAACCATCAAACTACCTACACAACTGCAGCACCTAACAGATGTCAACACTACCTGAGCAACCACCAAACAACCTACACAACTGCAGCACCTAACAGATGTCAACACTACCTGAGCAACCACCAAACTACCTACACAACTGCAGCACCAAACAGGTGTCACCACTACCTGAGCAACCACCAAACTACCTACACAACTGCAGCACCCAACAGGTGTCACCACTACCTGAGCAACCATCAAACTACCTACACAACAGCAGCACCAAACAGGTGTCACCACTACCTGAGCAACCATCAAACTACCTACACAACTGCAGCACCTAACAGATGTCAACACTACCTGAGCAACCACCAAACTACCTACACAACTGCAGCACCTAACAGATGTCAACACTACCTGAGCAACCACCAAACTACCTACACAACTGCAGCACCAAACAGGTGTCAACACTACCTGAGCAACCATCAAACTACCTACACAACTGCAGCACCAAACAGGTGTCAACACTACCTGAACAACCACCAAACAACCTACACAACTGCAGCACCTAACAGGTGTCAACACTACCTGAGCAACCACCAAACTACCTACACAACTGCAGCACCTAACAGATGTCAAAACTACCTGAGCAACCACCAAACTACCTACACAACTGCAGCACCTAACAGGTGTCAACACTACTTGAGCAACCACCAAACTACCAACACAACTGCAGCACCTAACAGGTGTCAACACTACCTGAGCAACCACCAAACTACCTACACAACTGCAGCACCAAACAGGTGTCATCAGTCACTACCTGAGCAATAAATCTGTAGATGTAGCTGGGTTTGGTCTGGCCAAATCGATACACCCTGAAAATAGACTGAGTGTCGTGAGCAGGGTTCCATGAGGAGTCGAAAATGATGACTCTGTTTGCCGCGACAAGGTTGATGCCGATACCACCAGCTCGAGTTGAGATGAGGAACAATCGACACCTGCAATCGGTGAAATATTAGCCATGTGGTGATATTCAGCAAAAAAAAAAAGGGCCACGGAAATCAAAAGATTATTCAAACATGAGCGTTATAAAACTGCAAGTTACATATATTCGTTGAAGCTAATGCTGTAGAAAAAAGCATACCTGTCATTGTCGCGCTCATTGAAGAATTTGCACTGTGCTTTTCTGGTGTCCGCACTGACACTTCCATCAAGCCTGAGGTAGTCCCTCTCCCTCTTCCAGTGCTTGTACTGCAGAGGCAGCGCGTCCTCGTGCGACGGCATCTCCAACTCGCCCTGGTCAATAAGAGCCAGGAATTCCTCAATCATGTCCAAGGCGAGGATGCTCTGGCTGAACACGAGCACCTTGTCGCCAATGCAGCTGCACTCGCGCATGATGTTCAGGAGCAGCACGAGCTTGCCGCTCAGCTCTACCTTGTTCATCCACTCCTCCTCGCTGAGGTCGTCCGACTCCACGGAGGAGCCCACGATCTTTTTCCACCAGTCGGGCCTAACCTTGCCTGAGGTCGTCAAGCCGTCTGGCAACTCTGGAGAAAATGCAATTGAATTTCGTAACAAGCAAATAAGGTTATGCACAACATGGGGTATTCTTAGAATGAATGTATTAATTATATAATTTTAGTTAGCCCACTAACTTGGAGTTGGAGCACTAGCTTTCTAACACCAGCAAGTCTTCGATGAGAAACAAGCAGCAGTGAAGCATAAATTCCCACTGCAGCAAAGCAGTGCTTCAAAAAATATTTCAAACGTTTGTAAGAGAGCAAAAACCACGCAATCCTAATTTTCTTTCATTCAGGATACACTTGCGCGTTGACTGTAAAAAACAACACTATGAAGATGATGTCATTTGGCTTGAGATGTTCCAATTAGGTGCGAAGCAAGAGGTTTCATAAATAGTAACTGGTGTAGATGACGTGCCTACCACGCTGCCGAATGCTTGTGTAACACAAACGCCGTTTGTGTTGTCTTGAGAATGTGACGGTGGAAATACCTGTTCGAGTTCACATGGAGGAAATACTGAGTATGCTTCCTCACTATTGAACACATGTCGCTTAAAGAGGCCATACCAAACTCTCCCGTGGTCTTTTCGATAACTAAACGATCTATATGCTACTTTCCAAAACCGCTTCTCAAAATTGTTCAAGAGCTAGTACCAGTAAAGCTGTCAAACAAACTGAACCTACCAACATAAGATTCTAACACTTTTTACTGGTGCACTGTTCTTTACATTAACGTTATCGATACATTGAAAACGGGCGCAGAATCGCCAAATTTCCCTTTTCACAAATTTGTAATGTGTCGATCAATAGTCATCGGCTAGAATCGGTACTTTTTGCAGGAATCAGCATCAGCACACTGTAAAAATTGAGGATTCTTAGTCTAAACTTAAAATGCCGTGAGAACGCATCCAGCGAACATTTAAAATTCTTCTACCATTGTTAGAAAAAACTCTAGATCATCAAAACTTTTAGAAGCAGCAACAAATGCAAGTGCAACGTACAACGGTACTGTGTAAAAAAACCAGCAGGTTTCGTTCATGTTTTACATGTGATTTCATTTTGAGTATGGGATGCTCCCACCCCTTATGTTTCAAAGTAGTCAAACCAAATCATGTCACGCTGTCGCAAAATAGGAGTGATTTTTGAGCATTTTATATTCTGCAAAGCAAAGTGTACATGAAAGACAGAAACCTCGAAGGCCTATCAATAGAAGAAACCCAACATGACCTCCCCTAGGGACGCTAATCACTATAAAATAGAATAGACAAACCTAATTAACTTAAACCTATTGCCTACCTTATACCACTGAGGGGTAGAATCGTTATATTCCAGTAACAAAGCACAAATAATCAAACTGATACATCAACACGAACAGCAAAAAAACGCTGCGCACTCAAATATGACACGGGCAGTAACCATAACCGTCCAGTTTAAACATAGAGTAACACAATAATAAAAACCGACCCACCAAACACCATACAAAACTCATATGGCAGGAATAACCCACTACTCACCGTTCTCAGGACTGGACGGTTTACTTGCAGCTTCATCTTCCGAGTTTTGATTGGATTTCTTCTTCTTTTTCTTGGAGGGCCGCTCGTCTTCAGAAGACTCGGAGGTGGAGTCGTCGCAGATGAAATCGTCCATCTCCTCCTCGTCGTCGTCGAACAGCGAACGGCGCGCCTGCAGAGCCAGCACCATCGGGTGCGTCCACACTCTGCTCAGGTTGTTGAAGTCCACAAACAGACCTGAGCCTGACCTCTTGGGGCCTCCTTGCGCCAGGTGCTCCAGGTAATACGAGTACAACTTGCACTGCAGATCTGACATCTGCACCGATATCACGTACTCCATCTTTGGAGGCAGGAACGGCTTCAGCACAGTGTAGTCAAACCGCTGCCGAACATGAATACCACGTTACAATTCAGAAATGACTACTGTTATTATTATTATTATTATTATTATTATTATTTTTACATAAGAAAGTTTTAGCCTCCCTTAACCACGACAAAGATGTTCCAAGAAAGGAAAGAGGAAGGACCCATTTAGTATGGAGTTGAGGGAACGTGGAATCTATGCACAAGGTACACAGAAACAGTGAGCTAAGAAAGCAGTTCATGAAACAAGAAAAGGTTGAAGAAGTAGTAGGTGCTGAAAAACAGGACAGCAGTGAACCGAAAAAAGATTGTCCGTAACAAAACAAAACCTATTCTATTTCAACAAAAAGGAAGCCTACCTAACGTTTAGCTCGGGCCCTCACATAGTCCCCCTGGGAGTGCTAATTCCCATAGATATAATAGTTGTATCCCCCTGAGGGGAATGACTACTGTTGCTTGGATGGTACTATGAAGAGTAGTAACTGCCCCGCACAAGTTTTTAAAAACTGAAAAAAGTTTTGAAGTCCCTTAAAATTAATCATGATACCTTCAGTACTTAAAGCATGGTTCTTTCCTTCAAATAATCACAGACCATTCGAGATCTAATCGTCAAGCAGACAAGTAGGCTTTGCAAAATAAAGACAGATTAGCTGAGGAGGTTATGACTGCTGATCTGCGTTAAAAGCCGACGCACAACAGAGCTCTCTAGGATTAAGAGAAAACTTCCAGGCTTTGTACGCGTTTGTAATCACGTAATCATGAAATTGAGGAGCTTAAATCGAGCACCGAATTACACACTGCACTACAGCCAGATACAAACCACTGTAATTCAATACCTTCTCTGAACAATGTAAATTAAATTGTAGCTATGCAATATTAAGCTAATAAAACTTTCTAAGTGCACTCACAACTAGTGATGTACCGATGTATCGGTATCGGCAAGTATCGGTCATTTTACTGGTATCGGTATCGGCAAAATCCGGCCGATACTTTACCGATACTTTCCCATAATACGTATTTTATCATAAAAATTAAAGTCATAAATCATGCAAGTAAAAAGTATAATCAAATAAAGAGCCTATTCATACCTAGTAAATTAGTTAGTTAACTGTTAAATTACAGCGTTTAATCAGGCCCGCTAACTGAATTTATAACTTTGAATTCCCGATGAGTCACGTACGGTCAGTGAGAGCTATATTCCATGAATAGTTAAACATAACAGCGACATAAAATTATTGTACTTTTACAACTAAAACCTATACAGTTTGACCCAATTTCCATTTCTCAAAGTAAATGACAGGCTAACAAAATCATACCAATTAAATAAAGTTGAAGGTGCATTTTAAAGTTTTTGTAAATTTAATGAAGAAGTAGCGGAAAATTCTATTTTAATTTAGCTTGTAAGTCGTAAAATATTACGAAGCTAATAATTTTATTTTAATTTAGCATGTAAATCGCCGTACATTACGAATCTCGCATTTTTCTTCTATTTTAAGACGTTTGAAAAATTCATGAACAATCTCATAGTTGGTTGCGTGTGTGCGGATCTTTTCGGTTTGGGGGCTTCTCAAATTTTAATATTTCCTTTACGCCAAAGGATGTATTTTGGTGTGAAAAACACGAAAATGATATTATTTTGTGAAGAAATTATTCATTAAGTGTTCCTAACCCAACAAGGGTGTAATTTCAAACACCTCACTGTTACTCATAGTGAAAACTTCGAGGACCCTGCAACAGGTGCACACACTCGAATGATTGAGAGTGTATGGCATAGTCTAAAAATGAAAAAACGTCAGGGAAGCACTCACCGACAAATGATAGATTCCCGTCTGTGTGAGTTTGCGTGGCAAAAAACGTACCGAGAAACCACAGTTTTTTCATAAAATGTTAATGGATTTGAGCTTAATAAATAATTTATCCACAAAATGGTTATCATTTTCGTGTTTTTCACACCAATATACATACTTTGGCGAAAAAAACGTAAAAATTGGAGAGGCCTGCAAACCGAAAAGAGCCGTGTTTGCTTCTGCACATTGTGTGTTAGTACATACATATACTGCTTGCGTTCACGCTGCAATTTCTGAGACTAAATGCTAAATTATATTACCATTTTACACTTTTAAATGGTGAAAAATAGCATTTATAATTAATTATAGTCGGAAAATAACCTCAATATATATCAATAAAGATTGCTAAACAGTGAATACATATTTGCTCATACATGCTAATTACGGTACCACACGACAATAGAGCGGAAAGATGACGTAACCGAAAAACTTTGTGAGGGAAACGAAGCAAACTATGACACTGGACTGCAGTGTTGCCAACTTGGCATTAAAGTACGAATTCATCACCTGGCAGGAAAAATAGCATTCAAATGCAAAATCTAGCATTTTGCAGGGCGATTTCACCATTACATTAAATTGATTCATTTTCAATTGCTTTCTAGAATCTATTTGTTGACTCATGGTTACTCGTCCAAAGTTGAAGTTTCGTCCAAACCTAGTCGAAGTTTTGTCCAAGCCTAGTTGAAGTTTTGTCTAAACCTAGTTGAAGTTTCGTCCAAACCTAGTTGATGTTTCGTCCTAACCAAGTTGATGTTTCGTCCTAACCTAGTTGAAGATTCGTGCAAACCTAGTTTGATGGTTTTGGTCCACCTTTGGAACCAGTTGCTATTAGGGCAAGTCAACATTACGTTGTAATACGATTAGAAACACTAATCTATCGAATGGATTTCATTTTTTTTCGAACAATAAAGTAAACAGAGCAAGAGCAGTTTAATTAATCATAATCAAAAACTTCATTGTCAATCTTGTTTTGTTATTCGATATATTATTGAATAATTTTATTATAGCAGCCATGTAGGGCTTATAATGGTTTGATTTTAATATAATTGTAAAAGTATCGGTATCGGTAGTAGTATCGGTCAAAGTATCGGTATTTTCAAGTATCGGAGTATCGGTATCGGCCAAAAAATGGGTATCGGTATCGGTCAAAAAAATGGTATCGGTACATCACTACTCACAACCCAAAAATGAGGACTGAACCAAGAGTCGTTCACATCTCAATGGACTCTTAGTGCACCCAACCAAAGTGCAGCTAGAGCAACTGTCAGTCACACCTCAATAGGTGTCTGACACAAACATTCAAATTCGCACAAAAATACTGGCAGAAAACAGCCACACAAGAAAAGACGACCACTAGCACACGCGACGCACCTGCACGCATCCCTCGAGCAGGTTATGCAGAATGTGGGCCCTCCTCTTCATCCTCTTGACGTCTCGAGGTGTGGCGTCAGCACAGCTGCCTGCGCTGATGGGGTTCACAAACCTGTTCAGGAACTCCTTGCGGGTACCCAACAGGTTAGGCTTCACGAACTGGATCATGCAGTGGTACTCCTTGAGGTTGTTCTGCAGGGGAGTGCCCGTCAGCACGACACGACGAGCGCTTTTCATTTTGTTCACAGCCAGCGAAATCGCGCTTTTCTCATTCTTCAAAATGTGTCCCTCGTCGCATACAACGAAATCAGGGCCTGGATTCACGAGCGTTTTCTGGAATATGTCCTTCATCTTCCCTTTGTATTTCTTGTGCTTCTCATTGGCTAGTGTCCTGTACATATCGTACCCCATGATGCAAACGCCCGACTCCTTGTGCCACTCATCGAGCCGGTAAGCCCTGCTCCACAAGTCCTTGGCTGAGATGAGCTCGATCACATCGAAGGGCAGGAGCTTGCCCTTCAGCCACTTCTTGAACTCAGACACCCAGTTGTAGACGGTGTTCACGGGGCACAAGACGAGTACTCGGCTGATGTTCTTGCGCAGGTGTCGGTTCGTTAGCAGAGTGTGCAGGAATACTATCACCTGAAGTGGAATAACCTCTCATTAACCCTCTACTGACCGGGGGTTTCGAAAGCCCCTTCTATGGACGACTTCAATGAATTTTATTGCATGTCTAATTTACTGAGTGGCAGTTCTTTTCTCATTCTGATCCCCGAGACAACGTGATGCCAGTGCTATTATGACAGCGCTAGTCATGAGGAAGAAGAAAAAATTCAGTCACAAGAGGGTAAACAGAAACACTTTCAAGGCAATGCATAATCGACCCCAGTAAAATGTGAGGGAAACACATGAATAATAAATCATTTCTAGTAAGAGTGAACAGGGGCGTCAACCATTCAACAAGAGAAGTGAATTAATATCTAGCTGGGAATCTCTTAACTGGAACATACATATCAAAAGGGAAAACAAAGCTCGAGAGGAATGCTAAAAGCAGAGCGCAACACCAAGTCGCTCGGTGAGAACACACAGCAGCTTGCGTCACATCCACCTAATTGCGGCCCATGTGGGGCTGACGAGTTCATTTCATGCCAAGAAGTTCAAATGTCACGATCGTTATTCCAATTCAGACATTATAATGCTTCATAAATCCAATTCTTATGCATTTAAATTACGTATTTTTATTTCACATTTTTTTTTCAAGCTACCTTACTGTTTACGATATTCGTCATTCCCCATGCAGACACCAATGAATTTTCAGGCAATATACCTTCTAATTCTTTACACAGCACACACCTAAACTCCTCCACACAACACACACCTGAACTTCTCCACACAGCACACACCTGAACTCCTCCACACAGCACAC
>JACJUY010004087.1:18389-33453 GCA_014220935.1 Platorchestia sp. MABIK | reverse complement strand
ACCTGAACTCCTCCACACAGCACACACCTGAACTCCTCCACACAGCACACACCAGAATTCCTCCACACAGCACACACCTGAACTCCTCCACACAGCACACACAAGAAATCCTCCAACACAGCAAATGCCAAAGATCTTTCACACATCACACACCAACATTCATCCACACAGCCCTAAAACCCAGAAAAGCCCACAAGAAGGCGCAACAAAGCAGAGCGCGCAGGGCGTACCTGGAGCGTCTTGCCGAGGCCCATGCAGTGTGCGAGGATGGCGCCGCTGCCGCTCTCCTTCCTGACGCGCCCCAGGCTCTCGCACGTCGCGTCCCACATGAACTTGATGCCCTGCATCTGTCGCGCCACACACCACACAACACGTCATTGCGCTGGTCACTGCAGCCTTCACGAGGTAATGCTAGGTTGTGCTTCCAGCACAAGTGCGAGCTATAAACTAAGTTTCCATGGCATAAGCTAACAAAGTGGCCTCAATTTGCAATGTTTGACTACTTTTCTGAAGTGAAGCACATTTTCTAGTGTACTCGAACATTGCCATGCTCTTAAATTAATTGGTAATCAATTAGTCAATCTTTAGATCGAATTAAGGTTCCAACCTAGCAGTGTCGTCGTAAATCCAGTTTTGGCAACAATTGAAACAATTAATCCCAAAAATTGCCCAATTAAATGGAAGTAGAGATAAACCATGCAGATTCCTCTCAAATTCATCCATAAACTCTCAATTAGATTTAAATTAGAACACTATGCGGCAAACCTTAATTTTCACATTATTATATTAGTTAACTTACCAATCCTCAGCCTCAACTAAGGTGACATAAAAAAGCAAAATGAAGAAACCATTGAGTACAAACTATAGAAACTACCAATATACGTACAAGGTGTGTTCCACACAGAATACCCTATGCACAGAAACAATAAGTTAAGAAGAAAAGGGAAGAGATGGTAAAGAAGGTATGGGAACTAAAAGAAGCTAAGTGGACACACAAGACATGAAAGTCCAGAAGTTTTATACAGCCTAGGTAACACAATATACGGTCAATATTGATATTAGGCCTTTCACTGAAATTAAAAATTCCGTTCCAAAGAATCACTAAAGGAACATATTTAAAAACGTTTTACATGAATGACATTCTGCTCGCAGATGCGTTATTATTGAGTTATTCAACTTTGTAGTTATAAGAACGTCTCATATAGAAGTGAGGGAACGGACACGTAAATATGCTGTAATACGGTATTAACGTAACGATGGGTGAGGTTAGGGTAGGTTATGGCAGGTTAGTTAAATAAACGAATATAAAATAACATAAATCAACCTAAAATAACTTACCTTAACTTACTCAAACCGTCTCTGTTCGTTTCCCGCCAAGAAGTGGGCGTGTCCCGCCAGAAAAGTGGGTGTCACCCAACAATGCGGCGACTAAGCAACCGACCAAATAATGTTATTCCTATCTGAACGTAATTATTGTTATTTCTCCAAAATAACGCATCAGCGAGCAGAATGTCATTCCTGTAAAACGTTTTTAATTGTGTTCCTTTTGTGATTCTTTGGAACGGAATTTTTAATTTCCGTGAAAGGTCTAAAATCAATATTGACCCAAAATACCCTGTGAGGTGCCAGTCCGCATAGCATAGGATAGGATGAGCAAGCTTAACTCTATTGCCCATCCTATGCCTCTGAGGAGGAGGGGGATGGCAAATCTTTGACCCTAAATGACTCCGCATGTTCTGAAAACAAAGGTAGAAAAAAAAATTTCAACACTGCGGATGCAATGTTCGTCGTACTGAAGCGTCTCATAACCAGTAGAAAACCGAAACTCCACTGAAATATAAACTTCGTTGAGAAGAATTAGGAAATTTTCTCGATCATATTCGGTGCGTGTGTAGAATTGCAGATACAAGTCCATTAACGCAATCACAACCCTAATGCATCACACTGCCTCTCTATGCCAACGCTGCAAGGATGGTGAATGACGGATCCATTACCTCTTGAGTTTCTTGCTTCCATCAATTCTCCAATGCTTTAAAAGGAGAGTGAACCTCAACTCATCAGACCACATAACAATTCCAGTCTACGAAAGCCCAGTCGCGTTGCTTTCCGACAAATTTTTTTGTAATTTTGTAGGCGCACTAGATGGATATTTCGTGAACCTGCAACTGCAGAAATTCAATTTTCAGTTCAAGAAGTACATCCCTTGCCTGAATTATTTTGGAACACTAACGTAACTCGCAGTAATCTGCTGTGCAAGCAAACGCTATTTTTTCTCTTTTAGCCTCTCCAAAAATCTCCTCAGATGAACAGAATTCGTCTTCTTGCTATAGAAGTGTAAGCGGGCACTAAAGGTACAAATAACTAGGTCCTTCACAGAGGCTCTGTATCGTTCTGATGCCTATACTAATTGCTGTACACATATCTTGAATAGATCTTCCCCGGTGATGAAAATCTATAACGCGACCTTCATCCAATTCTTTCATGTCTATTGAATGCGGGTTTATTCTTTTCGTATCAAGCAAAATTTATAACAGTAATTGCACTTAATGAGTCAATTAGTACTTCATCAAATATTTGAAAGGTACTGTAACATCAACATCTACTGAAGCAAACAAATTATGAAATAATGCACGGAAATAACACATTAAAAGCAGAATACACTTTTTGATCAGGTAGTGCATTATCCTATAACGATAATATACCAGATCGTCAAAAGAGTTTCTACTGATGCAGAAAATTTATTATTACAAGCAAAGATTTACTAAACCCTCTTCAGTTGAACTACGAGCACCATATTGAGAGACGATCTTTCACTTCACTAGTCACGCCCAAGTCATTAGCTGAGTGCGAGCGCAGTTTTGGGCCACGGATGAAACGAACCGGTGTTTCTACGAGGCTAAAGGAATGTGTCAGAAGAAACACGAGAAACATACTTGTGCTTGAAAAGGAAAGTGGAAAAAAGACGACGGAATTATCTACACAATATTAATTATCAGTGACACTTTGTTGCATCAAAACACTTTGTTTCATCCACGCATACATGAGATGCCACATGTAGTCCGTCGCAAAACCACCGAAGTTAGTTCCATCTCAGAAACCAAGCATGGGTTATAAGTGATACAACCTAAATGGAAAAGTTTCACTTTGAGAACTAGAATTTTTAAAAGAATCATCCAAATCAGCTTGCAATAAAAACGCAAAAATCAAAGTGGAAAATGATAACCTCACTAGCAGACTGTGAGACATACTTTTAGCAACGCACTTCTTACGCACAAACCTTTTTAGAATTCATTCATCAACTCATTCTTTCTCTGAAGATGATCACCATGAGCTAGTTTATGCACAACTGCTCTAGTGAACACAACCTTACACTACCTACTGAGCAACTCTGCAGACCACACCACCCGTTACCTGATGAGGCTTCAGCATAGGCACCAGCTTCTCGTGCACAGACACCAGCTCTTCCTTGGTGTCAGGGTCAAAATCTAGCACCAGTTTGGTGGCGTCACCCTGGTCCGTTTCAACGTTGATTTCAAATATTTTATTGTAGAGCTGCTGGCGCTCCTTTATCCTGTTGCGGCGGTCCTCCTCCTGCTGAGTGGCGTTCTTTGTGCTCTCGGTGAGGTCGGCGTCTTTGATGATACGCCGCACCTTGCGCTTGCTCGGAGTCTCTTCCTCGGCCGCTTTTTCGTCTTGGGCGGCGTCTTCTTCAGAGGACGAAGACATTGTCTTCCGCACGCGCTTCCTCTTTTTTTTCTTATCACCCGATGATTCCTCACTGTCTGAAGAAGAGTCCTTGTTCTTCCTCTTCTTGTTGGCAGGCTCAAATATCTCAAAATCAGAGTCGCTGTTAATGAACATCCGAGATTTACGTGGAGATTCATCTTCTGAATCGCTAGAATCTTCCTCATCGTCTTCCTCCTTATAATCTTTCTCGTCGCTTTTCTTCTCATTCTCCTCCTCTTCATCAGAGGAAAACTTCAGAGACATGTATCCTTTCTTGGCAACGGGCTTTTTAATTTCCCCATCGTTCTCACTGCCGTCCTTGTCTTCGTCACTTCCTTCCTGCTCTTCAGCCAACTTTTCCTTAAGCTCCTTTTCCTTTTGTCTCTCTTTCATCTTCTCGTATCTCTTCTTTTTCTGTTCCTCTATTATCTCTCTGTCACGCTTGGTGGCAGCGTCTTCACTGCTCTCGCCTCTGACGTCGTTCTCGTCATCGCTGCTCATCAACAGGGTTTTCTTTATCTTCTCGTTCAGGGTCACTCCCACGCTCTTGCCTTCCTTCTTCACCTTCTTAATTCCGTCTTTGTCATCGTCTTCATCTTCTTCTTCGTCTTCACCCTCTTCCTGTAAGTTAATATCCAGAAGTCCTTCTTTAGCAACCTTCTTTGTGCCTCCCTTTTTCCCCTTCTTCTTATCACCTTTCAATTCATTATCACTCTCACCAGCTTCTCTTTCATCATCCTCATCGTCCTTTCCACTTTTACTATCACTTTCCTTTTCATTGTCCTCGCTTTCTGTCGGGGTTTTCTGTGAAAGCTTTTTTTTCAACTTGAATTTCATGAGCGCCTTGAACTCGGCATCAGAATCTTCCTCCTCCTTTTTCTTTATTTTTTTACCACCGTCAGTGTCTGAGGAAGACGAGTATGAAGCATTTGCCTCACCGTCTTTAGACTTTTTGATGTACTTCTCGCATTCTTCTACGGACACAGACTCATCTTTCTTGAGCGTCTCCAGCAACACAGGATGCAGCTCAGCGACTTTCACCACAGGCTTCTGACGTTCCAACTGACGCTTTTCCCGTTCGGTGGGGGACTGAGATCGGTCAGAAACTTTGTCCTGCTTAGGCTTCTTGCTACATTTTGGGCCAGGCTTTCTGTTTGACTTCACAGTCACGCCATCAAACATTTTGTCAAAAGCAGACTTTTTCTCATTGGCAGAATCACTGGAGTCGCTATCACTCTTGAGAAGATCGTCAAGAGCAGCTTCATTGGCAGTTTTTCCTTTCTTACTGCTTTTATTTTTGGATTTTAGTTTGCTGGAAGCAGTAGCAGAGCTTTTGTCATCAGACACCGATTTTTTAGCTTTCTTAGACACAACACCATCGCCATTGTCTGAGTCAATCTTACCAGCGTCTGAAGAAGCCCGAGCATCAGAGTCATCACTCTCTGATGGCTTGTCTTTGTCTGGATTAGACGATGCCTTCTTCTTAATTTTTCCATTAATAGATGTGAGGATATCTTTCATCATTTCATCACTGTCACTGTCCAATAACTCCTTTTTAGCAGCCTCGTTGTCCTTCACCGCTTTAGACTTTGCTTTTTTGGCATCTGCTGCACACTGTTCACTATTGTCTTCATCGTCGCTATCCATGAGCAATTTAGCTTTAGCGTCTTCATTACTTGAAGATTTCGCTTCATTCTTTTTTGTTTCTTTCTCGGCCGTCTCGTCTTTGCTAACTTTTTTGCTAGAAATAGCAGCTTTTTTGGGCAAAGACACGTCACAACTCCTTTCATCTCCTGATGCAACAGGGCTACTTATATCAGGCTGAGCAGCATTATCTTCATCAGAACTTGCAGACGCTTGAGTGGATTTCTTTAACTTCTGATTGCTAGAAGCCTTTTTATCCTCTCTATCTGAAATGCTTTGCTTTGCATCATCACTCATTTCTGATTTGTCACCTTTTTGTGATTTGGCAATTTTTGAACGATCTTCATCAACATCTTTACCAGACGAGCCATCACTCATGGGCATCTCGCCAGCATCTACAGCAATTTGTGCAGTAGAGGCTGCTTCATCCCCACTTGATGCTCGGCTTTCTACGTTCTGTTCATCTCCAAAAATTTCCTTGCTGCTATCCTGTGCATCTACTTTTTCCTTTTCTTTGTCTTCAGCATCTTTCCCTTCATCAGGCTTGCTATTCTCCCCTTCAGTACTCGACTGACGCTCCTTTTTCTTTTTTATTTCTCTTTTGAGGAAGGCCTTTTTCTTCTTCTCATACTCGTCACTATCTACATCAGCATACTTGTCCTTTTTCTTCCCTTTTTTGCTCCTGCGCTCCTCATCACCAGACTTTCTCCTCCTCCTCACACGCGGACTCGCACGCTGATCCTCCTCTTCATCTTCTTTCTCGTCCGCATCACTTGCTGCTGCTTCGTCTCTTTTCATGTCTCTTTTTTTCTTGCTCTTCCGAGGAGATCTCTTCTCATTCTTCTCATCAGCATCACTCTCAGAATCAGCATCACACTCTTCATCATCGGGTTTTTCTTCTTTGGCATTTCGAGTCCGCTTTCTGCTGGTATGCACAGGCTCGTTTTCCTTTGTGTCCTCAGTAGCGGAAGACCGCTTGCGCTTTCTAGAATTTCTTTTTTCGGTGTCCGAGACGACGTATTTTTTCTCTTCCTTTGAAGCAGTGCGGCTACTTCTTCTAAGACCGACGTTATCAGCCTCCGACTCAGACTCAGACGAATGCTTTGCTGAGTTAACTTTTGCCTTGTGTGACTTTTTAGTATCGTCTAAATCAGGTGCATCGTCATTGTCAGATTTACCCGCGTCTAACAGTGACTTATTGCTGTGCTCATCAGACTCGACTTCACCAGCCTCCATTCCTGCACTATCATCGTTTGACTTTCCTTCGCTTTCAGCTTCACTAACCATTTTCTCTGATTCTGCCTTGTCATTTATCTCATTACTCTTTATATCTGACTTGCTCTTCAACTTTTCAGTCCCTTTTATCTCTTTGTTAGCTTCGGAGTCTTCTTCAAGCTTTGAATCGTCATTTTCATCAGTTTTGGGTAGCTTTCTTTCCAGTTTTGCAGATCGTTTTTTACCATCGTCTTCTGCATCGGATGATTTCGTTTTTTCTAGGTTTTCACTTTCTTTAGATGCTTCATCTTCAGAAAGTTTATCAGTCATTTTTGATGGATTACACTCACTCTCGTCTGAATGTTGCGCAACAAAGTCATCCGCTCCATTCTGCCCAGAAACATCACTTTCTGAACCAGCAACTGCTTTTTCCTTATGTTTTTTGGCATGGTCGTCATTATTGCTGTCTTTCACCTCTCCCGCTGGTATTTTCTCAGACTGATCAGAGCATTCTTCACTACCATCTCTTCCTTTTTGACTTCTCGTCACACGAGCCCTCGACGATCGCCCACGTTCTCTACGGCGGCTCGTCGTCTCCTCTTCTTCTTCCTTTTCATCATCAAATGCAACTGCCTTAGTGCTCTCTGAGGGCTCACTACGCTTCCTGAGGCACCTTTTTGGTGCTTCAACTTCCTCCTCACTTTCAGACACATTCTCTTTTGCAGCTTCAGATTTCTTCTGCTTCTTAGAACGCTTTGGAGACCTGTGTTGAACTGAAGCACTCTCATCAACTTCCATCTCTTCCAAAACCGGATCTGCATTTTCTCCCTCGTCATCAGCTTTGGCATTTCCATCTAGACCGCTCACACTGGGATCACCTTCACCTTTTGGTGTGGAGTCTTTGTATTTGACCTCAACCTCCCGTTGCTCAGGCACCAAACTCAGTAGCACCTCTGCCAGCTCCTGTTCATCGCTGCCGCAGTTAGCCAGGAATTTGTTCTCAACGGCCACAAAGTTGTCGCTCATAGCCCGCATGAGGCGCAGCAGTCTCCGCGAGCACTGTAGACGCGTGGCATCTGAAGCCGAGTTTGCAACCTCCTGCCACTTGGACTGCACACGCTCCACTTGTGAGGAACAAACTGCAAGCATGTCTTTCAGATCCTTGAGGCTGGTCGACAGCCAAGGGGCAGTGTCTCCACCCACTGGAGCTTCTGTAGAGAGCTCATGAGACGTCACCTCTGGCCGAGACTTAGATTCAGGCTTTGAGGTGTCAGACGCCTTCTTTTCGGGGGTTACAAGGCCTTTCTCACCGCGCCTTGCTTTTAAAGCCGCGAACTTACAATTCAAGTCGATTTTAGCGCGTTCAGCTCTGAAATGTAACAGTTAAAAGAAATTAGCAAGCAGAAAATAAAAAGTTTGCAACTACAGAGTATATAACGTTTCACCTATAAAAAACAGCAGCCATGAAGTAGGTGTAAATTTGAATTAAGGTAAGTAACTATTATCTTAAAACATAATATGAAACGAGATGAAAAATGCTTCAAACATCTCAAATGGCGTCATTAGCGCTTCCGAAAGCCCTCTCCTTGCATACCAAAACGCAAAGAAAAAAACACGACAAAATTACTTTTACGTTTGAATAATTTAACCAACATTAAATTACTCTGAACAGTGCTCCATAAAAAAACAAATGCAAGAGAAAGAATGAATCGCAGCCGTATCGCGCGAGAAAGGTTAAAGAAATCTTGTTCAAGCGTAAGATAAAAGTGGAACTTAGAAGCACAGGGTAATGCAAATTGAACACTTTCTGGGGGAATTTGATGTTAGTGGCGCAGTAGGCGACAGAGCTGGTGATCCGAGGCAGCTCATGGACGTGAATAGGCGAGCTTTCATTAGCGTTATATTTCATCTAATGTAACTATCAGTCTCACGAAGCAGAAGCAAAAGGAAAGGAAGTTTTTGCTTTCACCAAAAATTTCATTAAGAATCAACTTTACCACAAAAAATCTATATATATATATATATATTTTAATGAAATAAAATAAAAACCTAAAAAATTTTCAATTGAATTTGAAAACGGAAACATACCGAAAGTAAACACGGTGATAAGCAGAAAATCAGGCATCTAATTATTTATAATATTAAAAGATAAAAATTTTAACACAAATAAATCAACAAAAATAAAATAAAAGCACAAAAGACCTCAATGGCACTAAAGCCTTTCTCAACTATGAGAAATATTTCATCGATAATCACTTTTACATTAGTTCATGACTTTCTACCACCAACAGAGGTGGTCGTAAGAGAGTGGGGGGAAAAAGTGGTCATTTTGAATGAACTATAGAAAACGGGGAATCAATGCACAAGGTGTATTCCCAAACAGGATACCTTAAGCATAGAAACAGTAAGTTAAGGAAGAGAAAAATGAAGAAGAGGAAAAAGAGAGAGCAAGGAAGGCATGATTGTTGAAAGTTAAATGAGCAGGAAAGATAACCGTATCAAAAGCCAGTCTAGAGTCGAGGGATTTAACATCTTCAATCCTGAGCGAGCCAGTCCACGAATGTTTATCTAAGTGTAAAATGTCAAAATACGAAACAAGCTGTTTCAAAGTAACTGGCAAGAGATGTATGCCAATATCAATGCACATTAACTTTTCAGTAATCTTCAAAGAGGGTTACGCCCTCGTAATATTTAAATTCAGATACTTAAAACTACTTTTTTTCCAGTCACTTTATCACTGATAATCTCATTTTAATACAATAAAGTTATACAATACTAAGTTTGACCGCAAAAGGCGGACTGTTCCAAACAAAAATGTCCATTACTGCAAAACTATGAGTTGAGGGCACATCATCACTACAGTTACACGTAAAAGGCCATTCCTAACAAACAAAAACCTCCAGCTCCAGAGCACAGCGCTCGGCCGAGTTAGGCCCATTTCCTACAGAGCTAACAAAGCAGCATCTAGCAAGCTCAAAGTGAAATGGGCCTTACTCTACAAGATCTCAACAAGGCTTGAGTGTCACGAACCTGGACTTGTAGAGCGCCTGCTCTCTGGTGTTGATCAGGTTCTGTATGACGGCTCGGTGCTGCAGCCTGGCGTCAGTCAGGGGCTTCATATCGCACACGTAGCAGCGCCACTGCTTGGTGCGCTGGATGTCCCTCACAGCAGACCTGCCCATGTTGCGCCTGATGCACGGCTTGCAGAAACCATTGGTGCACACGTCGCACAGCATCAGCTCCCCTCCATTAGCGCACCACCTGCAGTACTCGTCCAAGCCCTCCTCGTCTTTCTTAAACGTGCCTTTGCCGTAGAATTTGCGGCAACGCTGTCGGCAGAACAAAGTGTCAAGCTATGTTCATGAATCATATCATACAGATGATGACGTCAAAAAAGGTCATAACACGTAAGCAGTTTACGAGACAATTGTTGAAAGATTAAACTAAGTCAATGCTAAAATGGAAGCCTGCACACTGTCATACTACAGAGTAGCTTGAAAGTATAATGTATTCATCTCTAAATTGCAGCATTAGTGAGACGCACTGCATCTAACAGTAAACGTGTATGACGCAAACGTAAGAAAAAATATAAAAAATTGCTTACCAGATAACCTAATAGATGAGAAAATATGATAGAAGAAATGTTCAAAACCCCAGAAACGAAAGTGAGCAACATTCAGTAAGTATCTAAAATGAATGACATTGAACGAGTTTTTCTCAGTAAAGCAAATTAGCATTAACACATTACTTGCGATACTCCCTATCAGTGGGTCGTGCTTAAGGCCCTGATACACTGGGCAAAAATCGCGGTGATAACCGCCGGCATGCCTCTCAAAGCGCCTCCCACCCCTGCACACCAGCCAGTTGGCAGAGTGGCCACCGAGCTTTGCTGCGATCCGACCATGTCGGAAACAGACGGGCGTCACTGCGATGAGCAGTACAGTTTTGATCGTTGACGAGAGAGGTGCGCAGCTATGTCTTGCTCCGCAGTTGAGTGGACAAAACTCTAACGCTGTATTTTATTGACGCATTTAAAAAATGCGGCTGCTTGTAGAATGTGAAAAGCAGCTCTTACAGAAAGCTAAAGCACAGCGCAATGGGTGCTTTATTTCTATCCTGCGCACTATACGGTTGGTTGGTCGCAATCGCGTACCTACCCGTACGACATGCAAAGACAGACTGACGCCTGGCAATGCAATAAATGCATTCCGCGGTGATTCCTCCGGCGTGCTGAGTGTATCATGTCGCCAGTTCTCACTTCAACTGGCGGCCGGATCCGCTGCCGCAATTTCTCGAGTCATGAACGCCAGTGTATCAGGGCCTTTAGGTTTTTCTCGGGGCGAAACGACAGATCAATGGATCATTTAAAAAATGCTAACTATCTTTTTAAAGTTAATGGTATTTAGTAGACCAAGTTAATGCTTGGTATTTATAAAATTGTTAATTACTTTTGACTTTGAATTTGAGTTGAATACTGAACTTCAGTTTAACCCATCGCAGTTAACGTGTTAAAAACTACCAAATGAAATCTGAAAAGCCCTTCACTGGAGTTGGTTTTTCATTTAAAAATGCCCTTGTGATTCTATAAATGAAAGAATACCCTGATGTCAATTGGTGTGAAGGAACTTTATTACTAAATTTTAAGGCTCATGAACAAAATATTACGGTAATTTCTCATAAATTGTAATACGAGAAACCCAGTAAATGTGAAATTTTCATCGAAACATTTGAAATATAAGAAGGATGCGAGTAATTTCCTAATGTCCTTTAGATGGGACGTTGGTGAACAGAGGGCTGACTGCGTTTGCGTGATGGCTATGGTGGGTTTGGTCAGATTGGAAGTAGCAGAATTGAGAAGCGGCCTTTACTGCTTGATTACTTTTAAATTCTTTCTATGACGCAGGAAAAATATAATTGCAACATAACATTTCAACTTGTGAGCTATAAGCTAACTTGAATAAAGGTAGTGAAATAATTGAAATGCTATTCATTTATCCTGGTAAGTAAACGAGCCATTTACCTTATGATACAAATATGTACCAACACGCAATCAATTTGATCTTTCTGAAGTGCAGCTGTTGCATCACCGCCCTATCAGTCCTGAACCAGCGAACTTGACCTAGTGTTCTCTTTCGCGGTACAGATTAAATTAGATATTAGTGTAAGGCACCCTATCCACAACAGATTAGATTAGTCGTTAGTTTTAGCCTCCCTACCCGCAGCAACAAATGCGATCCAAAGAGAGGAAGGAGGAAGGCACCATTTAGTATGGAGTTAAGGAAACGAGGAATCTACGCAGAAAGGGCATAGAAACAGTAAGTTGGGAAAGAAGATTATGAAACAAGATCAAAGTTGAAGAAGGAAGTAGTAGGTGTTGAAAAACAGGACAGCAGTGAACCGAAAAAAGGGTGGTCCGTAACAAAACAAAATCCTATTTCACTGCAACAACAAGAAAGCCTACCTAACCTTTAGCTCGGGCCCTCACATAGTCCCCCTGGGAGCGCCAATTCCCATAGATACAATAATTGTATCCCCCTGAGGGGCCCTATCCACAACAAACACGTTCCCAGAAGAAAAAGGAGGAAGGGACCATTTAGTGTGGAGATAAGGGCACACAGAATTTATGTACAAGGTGTTTAGAAACTAGTATGTTGAGAAAGAAGTTTATCAAACAAGATAAAAGTTGAAGAAGAAAGTAGTAGGCGATGAAAAACAGGACAGCAGTGAACCAAAAAAAGATGGTCCTTAACATATATAAAAAAACTTTTCTTTCAACAAAAAAAAAAGGCCTACCTAACCCTCAGCTTTGGACCTCACATAGTCCCCCCGGGAGTGCTAATTCTCATAGATACATAGTTGTATCCCCCTGAAGGTGTTTTTGTGGTACAAAAATTAGCCAAATTTCTTGACGTGAGCCATCGGTGTGTGATTATTTAGCTCTTCTTTATTGGAAGAGAATATATTCTGGCCCACAAAGGCGCGACAAATTGAATCCCAGAAAGTGTCAAATGTATAGTGAAAAGGTGTGCCGATGTTTTCATTAGTTTTATGTCACGTTAATGAGAGCGCTGCTCCCGCCACTCATCAATTTAAAGGAAAGTTGTCTTAACAGATTGAGTTAATTTGAAGTTAAATTTAACAAAATTAATTATTCTTGGAAATTCTTAGCTCTATTTTGGGAAACTATATTCAAAGTCATAGTCTTAAGATGACGGCCGCAGCACTGGCACGTGTGCCCAAGCGGAATGGAAGACCTCATTGTTGTAGATTCTCCCACACAAAATAATTAACATCCAAAAAATTGAAAAAAAACTGGAAAAGATGAAATTACAATGTGATCCTTTCCACTTTTTGGGTGCTTCATGACATTTTACAGCAGTGATTTTTCAAGCAAACCCTGATTGAAGCAGTTGAGATTAAAGATAGTGTCCTTTTGGAGGAGAATCTCTGGCGACAAAAACAGGTAAATTCTTCAACATGAGCTCACACACGATGTAGACGTTTTCGTTTTTCAAGTAACAGAAGATTTTCAAACATTATGAGGAACAAAACTAAAGCTTGAACAGTTAATACCATTTGAATCACCCATTTATGCAGGCAAGTAGGTTTAAAGCACAGAGCTTATATGACAAACACTCTAAGCAGACTGTACAACATACGATTAAATCTACCACATTAGCCTCGCAGCATATTGGGCCCAAATGCTGACAATCTTGACTGTTGAATATAAGATTTATTCTTGTGCCTGCCTTGTGACAATGCACGTGCCTCTGATGAGTAAATATTTCAAATCTCAGTCGTTGAAACACCTTGCACAGAGAACAAGCCTCACCTTGCAGATGAGGACACCCAACAGCGGGTGCGTGAACACCAGAGAAGGCATCTTGTGGTTGACCTGCTCATTGCAGCCGGTGCACCGCAGCAAGCTTGTCTCCAGCTTTCCCACCATTTCTGGAACCAGGCTCTTGTAACTAATAACTCTAATGCTGCGTTTACATTGACACTCTTTTCGACACTCACATCCTTGGGTCGCGAGGCAAGTGCACGTTGCAAAAAGTAGCGAGTGTTCACACTTGAATTCCCGCAGTGCAGGGCACTACAGGCGGGCAAAAGAATGCTCAGTTGCCTTTCAGACGCGATGATGAATGGTGTCGCACTCCGCGCACAAGCAATTCTCGTCTGGAGCTCTTTCTTTAATATTTCGGTTTGTACACGTTTTACTGGAAATTCGTCACAAACATTCATGGTTGAGGTAGAGCTCTATCAGTCTCTCAACACCTAGGCGTGTGCAAACGTATTCTGATGACATGCTACAGGCTACGGCGCATTAACCTCCCTCTCTCACATCAAGGCAGCGAGTGTAGGTAGGGTGAGTGACGGGCAGAATGTTGCAAAGAGTGGCAAGGGAGAATGTCCAAGTGAGCCTCACGGTGCCCGCCTGCAAGCCCGGCAACAGTGTATGTGCCCGACGCAGCGACACTCAGAGTGTCAATGTGAACGCAGCTTTACATGCACAGCCTCCTTGCCGCACTCTCATTCTTGCACGGCTTCAGCAGCTATCAATCAGACTTTACAACACGGACCACACTCTCACAATACTTCAAGAGTGTCCGCGGAAGATTGCACAATTGCTGTCAGACTAGTACTAACACTGCACACTAGCATCTCTCAAAGAGCGACATCCCGTGAAGCAGCATTTGAGTCGGCTAAGAAACTTAATCCTACCTTAGTGCCACAGAAAATTATCATGCGCTTTTTCTGCAGCCAGGAGAACTTCCCAGCATCAATTTATATAGAAATAAAATTGGAAATACGCACATGGAAAGAGAAGTAAAACCATTATCCATTTACCCCCAAAAAATATGCCCTGTAATCATTGGAAATGGCGAAGACTAGTACAGCTCTGGGCACGTCAGAGGCAGAGGGCGTCTGGAGATATAACTCCCCAACACTACAGGAACACAGCAGCAACTGTTTGAGATCTCAATTTCAAATGGAAACTGGAAGATGCAAATCTGATAATCAAATAAATGCACATTCTACCATAATTAGATACGCCAATAACTACATATTCCAAGATTCTGAGCCGATTTGAAACTAACTGCTCATTCTAAACTTGATAATCGCACATAACTGCATTTTCAAAAATCCTAACATGATATACAAAGAATCACGTATTCCAAGGCTCTTCAGTAACGTACCATAATTATTTCATAACCTTTACAAGCTATTCACAGCAATGACTATGAGATAGCAGCACTAAAAAGAGGATGATTGCATTATAATACAATGATAATCAAGCAGGGAATTTTTTTCTGCCTAAAAAGAGCACATTCTTTCAATGACAGGCTTATTCGAAAAAACTCGAGCAGCCAAAGTCAACAGCCGAGCCTCGAGCAGCCAAAGTCAACAGCCGAGCCTCGAGCAGCCAAAGTCAACAGCCGAGCCTCGAGCAGCCAAAGTCAACAGCCGAGCCTCG